>CAUZXS010006519.1:0-39075 GCA_963585895.1 Sepioteuthis lessoniana
AAAACTTATCAAACTGCCCTTAGAATAACTACTGTTTATCAATTAACTTTGTTTTAATTGAAATTTAATTAAAAAAAACTTTCTTGAAGATTAAAAAAAAATTTGACCACAGCCAAGAATCATTTAGTATACTCTTGAGCTTTACTGGTAGGTGAACAGGGCGTATATATTTATCTAACTCGTTCAACATGGGTAGGATCAGACACAAGATCAATTTCAAGTGGAGTAAAACTGGTTTGAATCAAGAGTCTCCTTCTCCTTGACTAGTTGCCTAACCAAGGTTAAAGAACTCAGTCTGGCCAACTTTTCACCAATAGCTGTTCTGGATCAGACTTTCACCTGTTGAGGTTTTCAGTTACTTGAAATTTGAGGCTTCTCAAAAAATTGGCTATATATATATATATATATATATATATATATATATATATATATATATTAAAACAGTATATGGTTGTCACAATTTCACTAAGTGGGTTTGTGGCAGACCAAATACAGTATAATTTTGATTGTGCTCAATACCTGTGATAGAGGTACTATATAACATAATAATAAATATAGTTTTTATATATATGTCTAATGTATATATACATAAAAACTATCATAAATTTATTTATTATTATTTTATATATATATATATATATATGTATATATATATATATATATATATATATATATATATATATATATATATATATATATATATAAAATTAACTTAAATCGCGAGTCGGAAATCTTCTACTAAAGTTTCACCCTATCGGATCATCAGGAAGCCTAACTTCTAACTTCAAGGGGTCGGACGAGGTTGGCCTTTTCTTTCTTTTTGACCTATAATTTTTTTCTTTTTCCCCCGGGCGGTGATTCGAGATACTTTTATCTCTTGTTCCCGGCGTTTTTTTTTTCTGTTTTTTTCTGGTACCGTGAATGCTGGTAGATATTAGATTAGTAAATATATATATATAAATATATATATATATATATATATATGACAACAAATAATCTACACTTAACATCACTAATAAAACCCCTCACAGACCTGATGATGGTTCAGCAGAACCGAAACGCTATAGTGTCGACTGACTTTGTTTCTCTATAAATCCCCACTTTCTATTGGGATTATTTGTTGTCAATTTTTCTTCACAAATTGTCGGATTACTATCCATTATTTTCTTATATATATATATATATATATATATATATATATATATATATATATATATATATATATATAACATTTTTTTATTTCTTTCGCTATTTTTCAATCTTTTTCTTTTTCTCTCTTTAACCCTTTCTATCTTTTTTGTCCCAATTTTTCAGTATAAAATCTCTCTCTCTCTCTCTCTCTCTCTCTCTCTCTCTTTAAAACTTGTACTTTTCTCTCATTCAATCGTTTTGTCTTTATTTCTTTCCAAATATTTCAATATTTCTTTTTTTTTTCAATCTTTTTTTCTTTCCTTCTCATTCGATCTTTATATATATATATATATATATATATATATATATATATATATATAAACATTTTTATTGAAGTATATTTAAAGAATAAAAACTAATGAAAAAATAAAAAATATATTAAAAAAAATGTGGCCTCGACGGTGTGTCACCTTAAGCTGTAGCTTATAGGTAAATCTAGCATTGGTTGGGGAGGGGCGGGAAGAAATGGATTCATGATGTGAAATACAGTCTCGTCAAAGTTTGAACTCAGATAATTGATTCCATTTCCTACGACGCTAAGCGAGCCTCTCATACGTAGGCAGAGTGTAATGTAAGCGATTTTCTGGAAAAACGCCCTGATGCATGCTAGGGTTCATGTAAGCAAGAATTTGTCTAGTTTAAAATATCGATTTCCTTTTGCGATGTCAGTTTATCTTAAATGTATTGGGAAATATTTATTGACCTAAGCCAACTTTGACACAAAACGGAATTGCAGTCATTTCTATGCATGCATAAGTTATATACGGTTCCGAATTCTTTCTTTAACGGCATATCAACCTTTGTGGATTATTTAATGTCAAAGCCATCCTTGCTGAAGGACAGAAGTGATATTATTTAACCTGTTGCTTCGGGGATGAGGAGGTTCATGCCTTTCACAAGAGTATTAGTCCGAAAGTGAACATAATAACGTGACTGGAGTTCGAACTCGCTTACTGCGATGTCACAGTCTAGCACATTAGCCTCTACGTCACGGGGACTCCTCACAGAGGATAATACAATTGATATAATAAAAAACGTTTACATAACAGCTAGGAGGCGTTATTAGTGTAGCGGTTATCGTCATTAGAAATAAAATCGGCATTCCAAGTTCAATCCTGGACAAAGTTGCTTGCGTTTCGCTACGCACGAATGCCCTTAGAAAAGGCAGGAATCCACATGATCTTCTCTTAGCTATGTGGGGATAGTAGGACAGACTGGGTTCTTTAGACTTACTTAGACAACCAGTCGAGGAGAAAGAAAAACTCTGAATTCGAACCAGCTTTATTCCGCTTAAAACTGGAGCTTCTCTCTCATCCTACCAAAGATGGAAGGGTCAAGCGAATTCATACGTCCCAGTCAAAAGTCGAAACTGTGAAAAATGTTTCAGTTATTTTTGTTTTTTAATTCTTTAGTTGTTATTGTTTCTCTTATAAGCACTTAATCGGCAGAGTGGACATAAACTTTTTTTTCTAGGCAGTGTTTGACGTTTACCACCAGACTTGATTAAACTTACCTTCCTGGGTGTAATATAAGTTGAGAAAAGTTATACACAAGATTCTTTTGTTCTGAGCGGTTGTCAAGATAGTAAAAGAAACAGTCTTTGAACAAATTTAAGTAGGATTTAGAATAATTTCTCTTCTCAACTAGAATCTCTGTAAGAATTTTGTAGTTGCTGAGTTATATTAGCAAATACTTTGAATTGATATCTTGATTAGTCACATCGTATAAACAGTTTTTAGTTATTATTTTTTTTTAAGTAAAAAACAAACCCGAAACCTTTCAATGTAGGACAGAAAAAGATTGAAAAGTTGGGAAAGGAAAGAAAGACAAAAAGGAAAGATTAAAAGACGTGGAAAGAAAAAGTTTTAAAGAAAGAAATCTAGTGAAAAATTGGAATAAAAATGGTAGAAATATTGAAAGAGAGAAAAAGAAAAAGATTGAAAAATAACGAAAGAATGAAAGATATAAAGATCGAATGAGAAGGAAAGAAAAAAGATTGAAAAAGAGAAAGAAATATTGAAATATTTGGAAAGAAAGAAAGATAAAACGATTGAATGAGAAAAAATTAAAAGTTTTAAAGATAGATAGATAGATAGATAGATAGATTTTATACTGAAAAATTGGGACAAAAAAGATAGAAAGGTTTAAAGAGAGAAAAAGAAAAAATTGAAAAATAGCGAAAGAAAGAAAAAAATTGAAAGAGAGAAAGAAATATTGAAAACTTGGGAGAGAAAAAAAGAAAGATTGAAAAAGAGGGAAAGAAAGAAAGAAAGAAAGATTGAAAGAGAATGAAAGAAAAAATTAAAGAGAGAAAGAAAGATTGAAAAATTGGAAAAGAAAGAAAGAAAGATTGAAAAAGAGGGAAAGAAAGAAAGAAAGAAAGATTGAAAAAGAGGGAAAGAAAGAAAGAAAGAAAGATTGAAAAAGAGGGAAAGAAAGAAAGAAAGAAAGAAAGATTGAAAAAGAGGGAAAGAAAGAAAGAAAGAAAGATTGAAAAAGAGGGAAGAAAGAAAGAAAGAAAGAAAGATTGAAAAAGAGGGAAAGAAAGAAAGAAAGAAAGATTGAAAAAGAGGGAAAGAAAGAAAGAAAGAAAGAAAGATTGAAAAAGAGGGAAAGAAAGAAAGAAAGAAAGATTGAAAGAGAAGGAAAGAAAAAACTTAAAGAGAGAAAGAAATATTGGGAAAGAAAGGAATAAAGATTGAAAAAGTGAAAGAAATATATTTTGAAATAATAAAAAGGAAAACGGATAGAAAGGTTGAAAGAGAAGAAAGATTGGAATATTGAGAGAGAAGGTAATACAGACAGATTGAAAAGAAAGGAAAGAAAAAGATTTAAAGAGAGAAAGAAATCTGAAAAATTGGAAAAGAAAGAACGAAAGAAAGTTTGAAAGAGAGGAAAAGAAAAAAAAAATGGAAAAATAAAGAACAAAAAGATAGAAAGTTAGAAAAATCGGAAAAGAAAGAATGGAAAATTGGAAAAACAAAAAGAAAGCTTCTGAGACGCAAACGGCTGGAAAGAAAAACATTTAAAGAAAAAAAGGAATTAAAAAAAAGATTGAAAAATTGGAAAAGAAAAAAAAATTGGAAGAAAGGGAAAGAAAATGGTCGAAAACTGGGGAAAGAATGAAAATAGAAAGAATGAGGATAGAAAGAATGAAAGAGAGGGAAAAAGACAGAGAAATAAAGAAAGGAAGAAAGATAGAAAAATTGAATAGAAAAAAAAGACAAAAAGATTGAAACATTGAAAAAGAAAGAAAGAAAGAAAGATAGACAGATTGAAAAATTGGGAAAGAAAGAAAGAGAGAGAGAAAGAGAGAAAGAGAGAGAGAGAGAGAGAGTGTGTGTGTGAGTCATAGTGAAGAAGTGAGAGAGGGGGAAGGAGAAAAATATTGAAAAACTGAGAAAAGAAAGAAAGATAGAAAGAGTGAAAAGAAAGGAAAGGAATGAAAAAGATTTAAAAAGACAAAGAAATATTTAAAATTGGGAAAGAAAGAAGGATAGGAAGATTAAAAGAGAGAGAACGAAAACGAATGAAATCTTGGGAAAAGAAGAAAGATAGAAAGATTCAAAGTGTGGGAAAGAAATAGTTGGAACATTGAGAAAAAGAAAGATTCAAAGTGAGGGAAAGAAATAGATTGAACATTGGTTTGGTTTCTTTGTTTAATGGTATATCAAACTTTGTAGGTTATTTAATGCCAATCTCCTAGAAGTAGTACTATTTAACCCATAGCTGGGAGGATAAGGGGGTTCATACTTTTCCCAAGGGTATTTGCCCGAAAGTGAACGTAATAGCGCGACTGGAGTACGAACTCGCGTACTACGATTCCGCAGTCCATCGCTTTAACCATTACACCACGAGGACACCTCCGAGGAACATTGAGAAAAAGAAAGATGGAAAGATTACAATAGAGGGACAGAAAAAGATTTTATAAAAATGGGAAATAAAAAGATATAAATATTGAAAGGAAAGGAAAGGAAAGGAAAGAAAAAAAATTAAAGAGGTCAATTGTTGCCTATTTGCGTAGGTCAATGTTCAGAATTTGATTTCGTCAGAAAAAGTAATTGAACGCTCATACAGAAGGCATTTCAGTCAACAAGTCACTTCTACTTACAGAACATGACATAAAATGTATTTATATATATTGCCCAGTATATTTAACAAAAATTAAATTTTCTTGGATCGTAGAAACGAATGCAAATTAAAACAATATTTTGTCCGAATGCTTTCGATCATTGACAGATTACAACAATTATATATATGATAAATGTATGTAAGTTTTCATACATAAAAACTAATATATATATATATATATATATATATATATATATATATATATATATATATATATATATATTATATAATAGCTCTATCAAAGATATTGACCACTCTCCAAATTATACTGTATTTGGTCTGCTACAAACCCACCAAATGAGATAGTGTTATATATATATATATATATATATATATATATATATATATATATCATCATCATCATCATCATTATGTCGCGCTGGTAGCACGGATATCCCTGACCCTCTCTCGCGACTCCTCCATATCGTTCATCGCCCCAGACAGGTCTTCAGGACAACATCCCGTATCCTCACATAGCTGCTGAATGTATGTTCGTGCTGGTCGTCCTGCTTTTGCACAGCCATGTGTGGGGGTCCATAAGTACATCTCTTATGAGTTCGTCCCTGCTTCTCCAGTAGTGTCCTGCATGTCTGGTTCGTCTAACTTGAATAGTTTTCGTGGTAGGGGGCAGGTGGCCGTACAGTTGTTGTCTTGTGGGGTGTTGCCGCCATCTTCAATCCAGTAAATTCGGAGTCGGGAACAATTCCGTCAGGACAGTTAGATTATTCGGAATTCGAATATTTAAATATTCCTGTTAAAGAGCTCAATGTAAATGATATCACTGAGCAAATCTTCTTTCAAGGAAAAGCCAAAATTCGGTCACATTAGGATTATGAATTTATTTCTATCCTGGTGAGAGCATTGATATGAATCAATAACTCCAAAAGAAAATTTAACAGGACTTCTTCAGATCCAACATGGAGAGGAACTGAAGAAGTCCTGTTAACTTTTTTTTGAGTTATTGATTCATATCAATGCTCTCAGTTGGATGGAAATAAATTTATAATCATAATGTGACCAAATTTTGTTTTTTTCTTTAAAGTATATATATATATATATATATGGATTGATTTTGAAGGCATGTCAACCCGTCTCGGGTTATTTTATGCCAAGAGGTGAGGGAATCGTATTCACTGTACGTTCATAGTTAGATTTTTTGTGTAGGTGTTTCTTAAGAGTTTTTTTTTGCAAACGGTTCTATCGAATACGGATAATTTTTTTTAAACAAATCTATTCACCTGCAGATTAGACCCAAACTGGTACTACCACTCAGAATGGATCTGGGAGTAATGGCAATGACGGGGTATTCCACACTTCTCAGATATCCAGAACTGGAGCCTCACGATCAGATGTAGTTTAGTGTTACACCCAAGACAACTTTTTTTGAGCGGGACATGTGGGAGGATATATTCCAAGTCTTAACCGACAGGCGGGAATTATATATAGATCATTATATTAAAAAATAGAGATGAGTTGTTGGTTAGTTGGTTGGTTTTTGATATTGTATGGCATGACAAATCCTGTTATATATATATATATATATATATATATATATATATATATATATATATGTTCCTCTGTGTGTGTGTGTGTGTGTGTGTGTGTGTTTGTAAGAGAGAGAGAGAGAGAGACAGAGGGAGAGAGAGAGAGAGAGAGAGATTTGTTAGTGATTAGTTCGTTGGTAAATTTATTTTTAAACGAGTTGTTATAGCTTACTTGTGTAATATAATTGCCGAGGGATTTCGTTTTGCATATCTTGCCTTTCGGTTTAGTTAGGCTGAGAACCTTTCGCTTAGTACATGGGTTAGTTAGGTGCAACATTAACGCAGGTGTTCACGCGCGCGCGGAGAGGATGTGTCAATCAGAGATGTCAAAATAAAAATCCCAGATAGGAATTGGGATCAGGGTATTTGTGTCTCTCTCTCCTCATGTCGAAAAACCTTTTAACTCAAAAAGGTGAATAAAAGTTTCAAAAGATTGAAACATTGGGAAAGAAAGAAAGAAAGAAAGATAGAGTGATAGAAAAAGAAGGAAAATAAAAGACTGAAAAATTAGAAAAGAGAGGTCTTCAGGGCTACATCCCGTATCCTCACATAGCTGCTGTATGTATGTTCTAGCTGGTCGTCCTGCTTTTGCTCGACCATACGTGGGGGTCCATTGGAGTACATCACTTATGAGCTCGTCCCTGCTTCTCCAGCAGTGTCCTGCATGTCTGGTTCGTCTAACTTGGATAGTTTTCGTGATGGGAGGCAAGTGGCCGTATTGTTGGTGCTTTGTGGGGTGTTGCCGCCAGGACTTATTCAGTATTGCTCGCAACATTCTTGTGTAATTGCCGTCTAGCTTCTTCTCCAGCCATTTTGTTAGCGTCCAAGTAGTGCATCCATACCGTAGTATCGACACGACCGCTGCCTGGAAGGAACTGCGTTTCATTTTATCAGTCAGGTCTGATTTTCATATGATCGATAGTCTATCGATAGCTGTCCATGCCTTCATTAGCCGCGTGTCGATGTCTTTTTCGGTTGATGAGATACTGCTTCCGAGGTAGGTGAATTTGTCTACTAGTTTCAGAGAGGCTCCGTCTAGTGTGGAGATGTCGCCTGTTTGATTATAGCTCATATATTCCGTTTTGTGTGCATTGACATAATAATAATAATCTGATTTTATACACTGAAATGGTTACATGTATTCCTATCTAACATAAATAATTATATTTGATATTAATCATTTGTTTGCATACAGTTAAATGCTTCCATATATTGCAAGCAAACACCAATATTTCAATTTAGTATTAATCATTAGTTTTCATATAGCTACGTGACTTAATTATTGCGACTAAGTATTCGTAGAGGGTGCCCTCGTGTTGTAACGGTTAAAGCATTGGACTGCGGAATCGTATTAGCGAGTTCGAACTCAAGTCGCCCTATAATGTTCACTTTCGGACAAATACCCTCGGGAAAGGCATGAATCCTTTTATTCTCCTTGCTATGGATTAAATCGTACCACTGTTATATAATTACGGAGTCATTTTTTTTTTATATTAATCATTTTTCGTTAATTATATTTTATAATTCAGTTTGGTTAGGTTTTGAACTATTCGGCTCTTAGTTCAGGTGCACAGACATTGGGTACAGTTTTACGCTCGCGCGCAAATGATATGACAATCACAATTGCCATAATAAACTCCAGATAGGAAATGAGGCTGGAGTGTGAATGATGTCATGCCCAGAAGCGATAGTCCAGAGAATTTGAAGATTTTGAAAAAGAGACAGTTTGGAGTTGACTTTGGGCCATGTAGACAGACAGTTTGGTCGTCTGCCACTGAGGCAGACAATTGAAGTTGAGTTCTGACCATGATGGTGAGAAGTAGGGGGTCCAACAATTATGTTGAGAAGTTTGGATCCGACCATGGTGTTGGAAAGTCGAGTTAAGACCATGGTGTTGAGAAATTGAGATTGGACCACGAGATGTGCGCGAACTTTGGGGGTGTTGTTAGCATAGTATAATTACGAAAGACTTTTAAGAATTGTGTCTTTCGCCTAGCGTCGAAGAACCGAAGTCAGAAGTTTAACAGTTCGTACCTGAACAACGGAGTTGCCACTGTATTTGTGTATTTGTATTGTGTGGTTTGCATATGTATACGCGTAGTATACAACACCACTACTGTTCTTCTTGATGAATGAATTTAGCATTAAATAACCTCTGAAGGTTGATATGCCATTAAAACAAAGAAACCGAAACAAACCTTAATATTAGTAATTCTATTTTTCAAGTATTTCTATCAATCGGTCAGGTTTGATTTCCATATGATCGATAGCTTATCGATAGCCGTCCATGCCTTCGTTAGCCGCGTGTCGACGTCTTTTTCGGTTGATGAGACACTGCTTCCTAGGTGGGTGAATTTGTCCACCAGTTTCAGAGAGGTTCCCTCTAGTGTGGAAATGTTGCCTGTTTGATTAAAGCACATATATTCAGTTTTGTGTGCATAGACATGGAGGTCAATGCCTGCGGCGGCTCGTTCCAAACTATGCAGTAGTGTTTCGGCTTGGTTGGGCGTATTTGCCAGTGCTCATCTCGATACTGCTGTATGGATGTACCACTTGGACGCTAACAAAACGGTTGGAGAAGAAGCTAGACGGCAATTACTCAAGAATGTTGAGAGCAATATTGAATAAGTCCTTGCAGCAACACTCCACAAAGCACCAACTATACAACCACCTGCCTCCTATCACGAAAACTATCCAAGTTAGACGAACCAGACACGCAGGACACTGTTGAAGAAGCAGGGACGAGCTCATAAGTGATGTACTCCAATGGACTCCCACATATGGCCGAGTAAAAGCAGGACGACCAGCTAGAACATACATACAGCAGCTATGTGAGGATACGGGATGTATCCCTGAAGACCTGCCTGAGACGATGAACGATAGGGAAAAGTGGCGAGAGAGGGTCAGGGATATCCGTGCTGGCCATGACATGATGATGATGATTTCTATCAAATGAAAATAACTTGCTCACAGTTGTATGGTTTCAAATAATTGATAACAATAATCCTTAGTAAGTGATTAAACAGTTTATTTGAACCATAAATGGGACCCTAATGGTTACTACCAATCCGGGTCAGAGTAGACTTGAGAGTAATGGCAATGAAGGAGTGCTCTATATTTCCCAAAGCTCTAGGACTAGAGTTTCATCATCAGATGCAGTTTAGTGTCATACTGAGACCGCTTGTTGGGCAGGGTTTTACACCCTCTGCTGGTATGCTGTCAGCGTATTCTACAGCCGCAGCCGACAGGACGGGAGATGATTTGTTTCTGAAATCGCAATAACGACTGCCAAACGAAAGGAATCCCAGTGATATTTTTCAGTGACAACTGACAGTAACATATTTTTACTTTTTAAAATTTTGAGCTGAAATGAACTAAATCTGATTTAAACGCAGTCCATTCGGTTGGGTCTGTAAAATACACCGACTGCATCTTTGCAGAGGGGTAAAATTTCCCCTCCCCAACGAGTGTCCTGGATATGACCCAAAACAATCTGATGGTGAGACTCCAGTAATGCTGGATTTTGGGGAAATGCGGAGTACAACTTCATTGCCATCACTCCCAGGTCCACTCTATGGGTCAAATCGAAGTTTGACATTTAAACTGAGTGCAAACAAATGACTTATGTTAAATTGAATTGTAAGAAATAGAACTGTTTGAGGATTTAACTGTGTGTAAACGAATGACTGATGTTTAAATGAATTATTAGTAAAACATAGCAATACCTGGAACCATTTAGCTGTGTAAAAACAATAGTAACACTCGTATGCAAACAAATTAGTTGTAACTCATATAAAAATCGAAATTGCCGACAAAATAATCTCTTACATATCATGGATATCCACTTGATTGTCTGCAAACAAATGATAAATCATATTTACCCAACCCCTCCGCTCAGGCAGGATATGACACAAGGTCAATTTTTAAGCGGAGTTTAACAGGTTTGAATTCACAGTTTTCCTTCTCCTAGACTAGTTGCCTCAACAAGGCTGAAGAACCCAGTCTACCCTACTATTTACCCATAGATGGAGAGAGAATATTTGGATTCATACCTTTCCCAAGGGTATTAGTGCTATGTGAAATGCAATCGGTCTCGTCCAGGATTTGAACTCGTGTCGTCGTGTTCATTTCCTACAACGATAACCATTACACCACGGGCACCTCCATAAATTAATAGAATTATTCGTATTAGATAGCAATACTTAAAACCATTTAACGGTGTGTAAAAAAAACCCCAACAAAAAACGTGCTCAGGCTTCTTTAAAAATGTTTTCTACAAAATGTGTTTACAAATCATATATATTTAGTATATATAAAGAGGATTTGGCATTAAATAACCTACAATGGTTGATATACCATAAAACCTAACCAAATCAAAACATTTATATTTAATATATATGTATAAACAGGATTTGGCATTAAATAACCTACAAGGGTTAATATGGCATAAAACCAAACACAACCAAACCTAACCAAACCAAATCATATATATTTAGTATATATGTAAAAACAGGATTTGGCATTGAGTAACCTACAAAGGTTGATATGCCATAAAACCAAACCAAACCAAACCAAATCATATGTATTTAGTATATACGTCTGAACAAGATTTGACATTGAATAACCTACAATGGTTGATATGCCATAAAACCAACCCACCCCCCAAAAATTTAATATATATGTATAAAGAGGATTTGGCATTAAATAACCTACTAGGGTTGATATGTCATAAAATCAAAGCAAATCAAATCATGATTCAAAAGAATCTGGATGCATTAATCTAATTAAACAAGTTTTTCCCCCCTGAAGGTTTGTCCAACAACACAAAAAAGAAAAGAAGCGATATGAGTGGATTCAAATAAGTTCCGAGGGGGGGGGGTGAATAACTCAAAGGAGATATAAACTGATTGTGGAATATCTACAAGGGTGAGTCAAAAGTTTTGCCATATCTTAAGAGTGAATCAGAAGTTTTTTTTCGGATTTCTCTGATAATTTTGGTTTGGTTTGGTTTGGTTTTATGGCATATCAACCCTGGTAGGTTATTTAATGCCAAATCCTTTTTATACATATATATTAAATTTATATTCTTTGGTTTGGTTTGGTTTTATGGCATATCAACTATTGTTGGTCATTTAATACCAAATCTTTTTTATACATATATTTTGAATATATGATTGCTAAACACATTTTGTAGATAACATCTTTAAACGAGCCAGAGCTCATTTTTTTTCACACAGTTAAATGGTTTCACTTATTTCAATCAAATACGAACAATTCTATTTACTATCAATCATTTGTTTGCCCGCAGTTTAATATTTTCAAGCATTGCTATGTATAACTAACAAATCAAGTAAATATCAGTCATTTGTTTACGCACTGCTAAATGATCAAACAGTTCTATTTCAAATAATTCAGTTTAGCATAAGTACACAGTTTAAATATCAAACAGTTCTATTTGATTCATAGATAGGACCCTATTAGGTGCTACCACTCCGGACAAGAGTGCACCTGAGAGTAATAGCAAAAAAGGGGTACTTCGCATTCCCAAAGCCTCACCGTCAGATTGTTTAGTGTCATATACAGGACACTCGTTGGGGCAGGAGTCTTACCCCATTGCAGAAAAGCAGTCGGTGTATTCTTCAGCCCTAGCCGTCAGAACCACCCTCTGCAGAGATGCAGTCGGTATATTTTGCAGCCCCAGCCTACTGGGGCAACTGATGATTTTTGGCAACTTGAATCTCGATGTTATATAATTAATTTGATGCAACTTGTTGCTGAATTATTTGTTCTTAATTTTCCTATATAAAATTAATTGTCTATTTTTTATTTTACAGCTTTGATAATGAGTTGTGAAAAAAGTGCAATTAGAGTCGTTTTACGCTACTTGTGGGAAAAAGGAGAAAAGCACAAGCGCAGCGGTTAAAAAAAATCAATGATACAGAATCATCATCATCATCAAGTCGTACTGACAGCACGGATTTACCCGACTCTCTCTCTCTCTCTCCATCCGTCCCTATCATCCGTCGCTTCCGGTAGGTCTTTCAAATTACAGCCCGTGTACGCACAGAGCTGATGTCAGTGAGTTCTTGCTGGTTGGCCAACACTGGCACATCACATGTGTAGGGGTCCTTATTTACCAACCCCATCCGCTCGTAAGGGATATGACACAAGGTCAATTTTTAGCGGAGTTTAACAGGTTTGAATTCAGAGTTTTCCTTCTCCTAGACTAGTTGCCTCACCAAGGCGGAAGAAATCAGTCTACCCTACTATTTAACTATAGCTGGAGGGAGAATAATTGGATTCATACCTTTCCCAAAGGTATTAGTGCTATGTGAAATGCAATCAGTCTCGTCCGGTATTTGAACTCGTGTCGCCGTGTCCATTTCCGACCATTACCCTACGGGCACCTCCTATGTGTAGGGGTCCATAGAAGTACGTCACTTATGAGTTCGTCCTTATTTCTCCAGCAATGTCTTGTTCGTCTTCTTTGGATGTTTTTTGAGATAATGCCCGGTAAATGTCAACCAATATAAGGCATAAACCTGGTTTAGATCTTTCAAGGAAGGAGACACCAGTCTCGAAGTAAAACCAATGCCAGGGAGACATTCTGCTGTCGAAGATGATACCCACAAACATTTGTACATTGTCGGTAGAACTTGATCCTTTACGAAATATCATCAATCGACACCTTCATAAACTCTGCCTTGTGGAACAGACGCTGAAATACTTGAAATACGAAATAACTTGAAATATTGCAAAACTTTTGATACACTCTAGTATTAACAGATATTGAAAAATCAAGGCACAAGTATTAACATTAAAAGAAATACTTATCCCGTAATTTGATTTGGTAATGGGGGTGCTACTTACGAAGCGTGTATTGGGCAAGGATAACCTGGCGGAGCCCATCCCTCTCCAGGTCTACAACTAGTTTGAATTCTGACTTTTCTTCTCCTAGACCGGTTGTCAAACCAAAGTTAAAGAGCCCAGTCTGCCCGTAACTGGAGGGAGAATAGTTGGAGTTATACCTTTCCCAATGGTATCAGCGGTATGGGAAATGTAAACAGCCTTGTTTGGGATTTGAACTCACGTCTGCAAGTCCACTTTTAACGATGGTAATCATTATGCTACATACGCCTCAAAACGTATTGATATATTGAAGTAATTAAAAAAGATATGAACAATAATGTATATATTGATCGGATTACGTATCGAAGTGGCTTTCTTGTAAATTAATTAAAAAACTTTTTTAAAAGGGATATAAAAAAAAATTCGATCTGGCTTTATTTCTATTGATATTTGTAACGCTTTTGTGATAACGTTAGCCTGAATTATCTTCGATTTTATATGTATTGGTTGCTTGATAGATTTTAATGGCTTGTCAGATCACCGAAATTTATTTTGTGCGTCGAGGTTACGGAATCACTTTCATTGTACTTTCATAGTTTTGTTTTTTTGGTGTAGTGTTTTCTTAAGATTTCTTTTTTGCACACAGTTCTGTCCAGCCTAAATGGCTGGGGCTGTAGAATACACCGACTGTATCTCTGCAGAGGTGTGAGATCTCATCCTTCAACGAGCGTCCAGGATATGACATTAAACAGTCTGATGTTGAAGTTCCAGCAATGCAGTATCTTCGGGAAATGCAGAGTATTCTTTCATTACCATCGCTCCCAGGTCCACTCTGGCCCGAAGTAGTAGCACCTGAAAGGTCCTATCTATGGGTCAAATAGAACTGTTTGACATTTAAACCGAGCGCCAACAAATGACTTATGCTAAATTGAATTATTAGAAATAGAACTGTTTGATCATTTAACTGTGTGTAAACAAATGAATGATGTTTAAAGGAATTGTTTGGGATACTTAGTAATACTAGGAACCATCTGAAAACGTTATCAACTTAATGAGTTTATAGATCAAACATATTTAATATTTATATATAAAGAGGACTTGGCATTAAATAACCTACAATGGTTGATATACCATAAAAGCTAACCAATCCAAATCATTTATAAGTAATATATATGTAAGAAGAGGGTTTGGCATTAAAGAACCTACGATGGTTGATATGCCATAAAAACCAACCAAATCAAATCGTATATATTTAATATATATGTATAAAGAGGATTTGGCATTAAATAACCTAAAATGGTTGATATGCCATAAAACCAAATCTATTGAACTAGAGTCCCGCCATTAGACGCAGTTTAATGTCATACCTTGGACACCCACTTTTTTGTGTGAGTTGGGTGAGTATTACCCCTTTTGCAGGGGATAAAGTCAGCGTATCAAAGCCCAGCTGAAAGGGTTGATATTTTAATTGAAGGCTATCAAAACGGTTATAACATGATTGTTTTTTCGTTTCTGCCATTTAATATCGTTGCACATGAAATGGACACCTTGAATTTCTGGGGGTACTGTTTAAAAAAAAGAGTTTGTCATTTAAAACTGACTTGACTTCTTTTAAATAAATCCATTTTAATTTTGGATCATTTGAACAATACTACCGTTGCAGACTGATTGATGTAATTTAAAAAAAAATCCTTTTAGTATTTTCGATTGGAGGGGAAAGAATTCTACTCGAAAATAATCTTTAGAGGTGTTTTTAATTAATTTCCAGGGCGCTAATAATTGGAAAGGCGTAACATGAAACCAATAGTTCGAAATAAAGATTACGAGGAGAAAGTTAAGGTGGTTAATCAAATAGATTTTGCCAGCAGAAAAGTTTGGTTTGGTTTGATTTTATGGCATATCAACCATTGTTGGTTATTTAATGCCAACTCCTGTTTTTACGTATACATTAAATACATGATTTGTAAATACATTTTGTTGGTACACACAGTTTAATGATCAAACAGTTCTATTTCTAAGAATTCAATTTAGCACAAGTCATTTGTTTGCACTCAATTTGAATGTCAAACAGTTCTATTTGACCCATAGATAGGACCTTTCAGGTGCTTCTACTTCGGGCCAGAGTGGACCTGGGAGCGATGGTAATGAAAGAATACTCTGCATTTCCCGAAGATCCTGCATTGCTGGAACCTCAACATCAGACTGTTTAATGTCATATCTATCAGACCACAGATAGGACCTTATCAGGTGTTACTGTCCCGGCCAGAGTGGACCTGGGAGCAATGGTAATGAAAGAATACTCTGCATTTCCCGAAGCTCCAGCACTGCTGGAACCTCAACATCAGACTGTTTAATGTCATATCTATCAGACCACAGATAGGACCTTATCAGGTGTTACTACCCCGGCCAGAGTGGACCTGGGAGCGATGGTAATGAAAGAATACTCTGCATTTCCCGGAGCTCCAGCACTGCTGGAACCTCAACATCAGACTGTTTAATGTCATATCTATCAGACCACAGATAGGACCTTATCAGGTGTTACTGCCCCGGCCAGAGTAAACCTGAGAACGATGAAAATGAAGGAGTACTCCGCATTCCCCAACGCTCCGACATTACTGGATTCTCACCATTAGATTGTTTAGAGTCATAAATAGGACCTTCGTAAGGAGGGAGGTTCTTGACCCTCTGCAGTGATGCAGCCGGTGTATTCTACAGCCCCTGTCGACTAGGCCATAAAGAAAAGTTGATTTGCTTATTATCGTAAAGAAATGTAGTCACAAAGTTTTCTCTCATTTTCGTACGTTGATTATTACATTTTTGTGTAGTCGTTTTCTTAAGCGTATTTTTTTATATACGATCCTATGGAATGCGAATAATTTTTTATGTACGATCCTATGGAATGCGAATGATTTTTTTATATACGATCCTATGGAATGCGAATAATTTTTATATACGATCCTATGGAATGCGAATAATTTTTAAACAGATCGTTTTGACCTATAGAAGGGACTCTAACAGGTACTTCCATCCGGATTAGGGTGGGGCCAGGGAGTAATTTTTCTTTAGATCTCTAGAAATGGAGCCCCACCATCAGATGAAGTTTAGTCTCATACCCACCCAGGAAATCCATTTAGAGGTGTCTTACTCCTCTGCAGATGATCCAATCAGCGTATTCTAAGGTCTTCTGACAGAGTGATCATGGTATAATGGTTAGATGGTTTGGTTTGGTTTCTTTGTTTTTAATGGCATATCAACCTTTCTAGATTACTTAATGCCAAAGCCATTCTCCCAGAAGAACAGTAGTGGTACTATTTAACCCATAGCTGGGAGGATAAGGGGGTTCATACCTTTCCCAAGGGTATTTGCCCGAAAGTGAACGTAATCGCGCGACTGGAGTTCGAACTCGCTTATTACGATTCCGTAGTCCATCGCTTTAACCATTACACCACGAGGGCACCCCCTATAATGGTTAGAGTGTTCGCCAATGGCACATGAGACCGGAGTTCAATCCCAGGTCGAGTCATATCAAAGACTTCAAAATTGCCTCCTTATTTAACACTCAGCATCATAAGGTACAGATCAAGGGTATGTGGAGCAATCCAGGGAAGGGAATAGCGTTCTCCCCTACATCTCGTTGTAGTAGCTATTGAAAAGGAAGCCTTCAGGTTGACCACGATCGGCTAACTTACATATATATTAGATTATCTGTATTCTATGTGTTTACAAATGAGTGCACACAAGCATGTTTACATAGGGAAAATCTTTTGATATATATATATATATGTAGAGAGAGAGAGAGAGAGAGAGAGAGAGAGAGAGAGAGAGAGAGAGAGAGAGATCATGATTAAAATTCAACGCTAAAACCTTACTTTTACATTTTCTCCATCTTATATTTTTAACAATTGATTTATATATATATATATATATAATATATATATATATATATATATATATATATATATATATATATATATATATATAATTGAAAACCTTATCAAACCGTCATTTGGCTATTATAAATTCATTTCAGCTGGCAACTCAATAAGAGAAAACCTCTTCAAATAGCCATGGAGAGAAAAGATGTTTTTTTAATGGATTCTTCCTCGTTTAAAAAAATCTGTGTGTGTATGTGTGTGCACGCACCCCCGCCACGCACTATATATATATATATATATATATATATATATATATATATATATATATATATATATTATTCACGCACGAACTATAATACATACGCTTATATATGTGTATATAAATATGTATATATATGTGTATGATTGTATTCATATGTCTATACGTGTGTGTGTGTGAGAGAGAGAGAATGACTGACGTTACCATTTAAAAAGACGTTCTATGGACATGTACGAGAATTATTCAATAAATATGGTGAAATATTGACAAAGAAGTTAGTAATAGAAAACATTTTGCTGTTGCACATTTTGCCCGGAAATTGATAGTGATGATGGCCCATTTGGCTAGGGTTGCAGAATACACCGACTGCACCTCTGCAGAGGGGTAAGACTCCTCCATCGAGTGTCCTGGTAATGATGATAAACAATCTGATGGTGAGGCTCCAGCAATGCTGGAGCTTTGGAGAATGCGGAGTATCCCTTCATTGTCATTGCTCCAAGGTCCACTTTTGCCCGAAGTGGTAGCATCTGGTGGGGTCTTATCGATGGGTTAAATAGAAATAAGTTGTGTACTTATACTAAAGGGAATTGTTTGAAATAGAACTGTTTTGACATTTAAACTGTATACTTATTTTAAAGTGAATTGTTTTAAATAGAACTGTTTAGATGTATAAAATGGAATTGGCATTAAATAACCTACACTGGTTGATATACTATAAAACCAAACCAATAGATATGGGTCCTTTCATGTATCAGAAGACTGACCATCGCGTCTTGGAGCTTTTCTTTACTTGGGGTTTTGTGTTTCTTCTCCATTGGCTCTCTTTTAAACTCAGGTTTGTCATGGCAAATCGATTTTTAGCCTATTTGTAACGATTTTTTAAAACTAAAATATGCTTCTCCGTAAACATCAGAGATTTTGTTATGAATTTCTCATGGTTTGCACTTCACAGCTATCAAAGCTTCATGACAGAGCTCTGTTCAAGTCTGGAGCACTCTGATTTCTCTCCATTTTGAATAGCTACAAAACAATTTTTTGCGAGATTAAAATACTTTTTGTAATAAACCAATTCTGAATGATACAGAATTTACATTTCTGGAATATAGATTCTGAAAAATTTATTTATTTTACTTTAAAAATTCCCTAATTTATTGAGTGACCTTTGTACATCAATTTCTGCATTAAAACTACAATTGAAAAAAATTTCAATTGTAATAAAATCTCTAATTGTATTCAAAGTTAACCCAAAAATATATTTTAAATCGTTTATCTATGTTATTTACAGAAACTTCTTTTTCTTTTACTTTAATATCAGATAATGAACATTAAAAAAAAAGGAAAATATATTACCAAATTTTAAAGTACTGACTCTTTAAAACCCTTGTTTTTCTGAGAATTAATTTTTATTTATTGCGGACTTTTTGTCCTCATCTTGGTAGTTTTGTGTTATTTCTTCTTTCACTACGTTTCGACCAAATTTCACCCCTGGCCTTCTTCAGGTGATTTACCGCGACCAGAGGTGAAATTTGGCCGAAACGTAGTGAAAGAAGAACCAAGATGAGGACAAAAAGTCCGCAATAAATAAAAATTAGATCTCAGATTAAGAAGCCTCATCTCAAAATGATTCCAATTAAAGACAAGTACCTTATTTTTCTGTTCGAGGTGGCAGTAAAACTATAAAAAAATGATATGATAACATACTTCGAGATTAAAATGCTAACGTAAGCTACGATGAACTCAATCATATTTTTGTGTTAAGTTTAATAAGAGTAAGCATGAGGTCATATAAGCTACATATACCACCAGTGTAAGGGTGTAAAAATGACCCTTACAAATATGCCAATATAATGAGTAGCATTGAGATTTGGTAAAACTCTGAAATTGGTCGACCAATTCATTTACCTCGATCGCAGTATCTCATCTACTGCGCATATAAAAGTCATAGACTGCTATTGACAAATTAACGGCCTTATGGAATTCTGATCTCTCTATGATAAAACTAAACAGAAATTCTACTAAGCTGTAACCATGTCGGAACTAGGGCTTGGATGCACCTCCTGGACTTTATCAAAACGTCCGAAGAAAAAGATAGATGGGAACTACATGAGAGTACAGCGTGCTTTTTAGAACGAAACCTGGTTACAGCACCATACAAATCAGGGGTTGTATAGCCACTTACCGCACATCTCGCAAATCATCCAAGGAAAACGAGAAAGACATGCTGGATATTGCTGGGGAAGTAAGCATGAACCTCTAACCGACATTCTCTTTTGGACTCTTATACATGATGGCCCAGTCGGCTGGGAGGTGTAGAATACACCGACTGCATCTCTGCAGAGGGGTAAAACTCCATCGAGTGTCCTGGATATGACACTAAACAATCTGATGGTGAGGCTCCGGTAATGCTGGATTATAGGGAAACGCAGAGTACCCCTTTATTGCCATCGCTCCCAGGTCCACTCTGGCCCGGAGTGGTAGCACCTGACAGGGTCCTATCTATGGGTCGAATAGAACTGTTTGATATTTGAACTCTGTAGTTATTTTAAACTGAATTGTTTGCAGTAGAACTGTTTATGTGTATAAAAATTGATTTGGCATCAAACAATCTACAATGTTTGAGATACCATAAAATCAAACCAAACTAAACTATCCTATTACATGAAAACATAGGTGTTGGCTGACCAACAAAAGTATATATTCATAAACTCTGTGTGGATACTGGTTGACGTCTAAAGGACTTGCCTCGAGCGATGACCGATAAGGACTGATGGCGAAAGAGTCGAAAGAATCTGTGCTGTCAGCTCGCCTTGATGGTCATGAAGTAACTGATAACTTCGATTTCAGCACTGTCTTCCTCATGTAACATATTGACCACGGCCAACCTGTCAAAATAGGAAATGCACCTGTGTAAATAACAGGTGCATCCGGTCGAAGAATATCAGAATATAACTTTGACCGTGACGCCCACAAGAAGAAGGTGGACGTCGAACTATTATATAACTCGGTGCACAGGAAGTTCAATCAGTTGGAGATCAGATCAGTTGGAGAGAAGATGATGGAATGAGAACATGTCCTAGAGAGGCTGGGCCCCAGGCCCCCGGTCTAGCAGCTCAGAAGAACGAGAAAGAAACGCTGTTCTGGCCATAAGAGTGGGGATCAATATGTTGCAGTTCTGTTCGGTCTCCAACTCCCTCTCTCAGTAAAACCTTTAGTAACCCTTTCGTACCCTTTCAAATAAAGTGAGAGGTATATTTTTCTAAAGAACGGTGGCACTCGTCTTTATTGTGTCGTCGTTATGATTCTGCATGCATATGTCTTTGTATAGTTGGTCATGGCTATACAACACTCAGTCGAACATTTCCTTTTCTTTTCCGGAAGTCTGGTACATTTGAATTACAAAAGAATTCATGATATTATATTGTGTTAGATTAGTTAACATATTCATTATTAATATGAGCGTCTTTCAAAGGAATTGTTGTCCTCTTATGATTATATTATATTTGAAGTAAACGCACCGAGTTAAGATACATCAAATAATAAAATAAAAGTGAATATTTTTCATAATCCAGGAAATACAAATAAAAGGAATACAATTCCTCTTTTCTGTATTTACAAAATCAAAACGAATGTTTTGTCAACTTTTTGATCGATAAGAATATTGAGTGAATAATTAACTAATGTTTTTTTAATATAATTCCTTGTGCATGTTTAGAAATTTTAATAATTTATAATTTCTGTATACATGTTCGTTATTATCTCGATACATTTTGCTGGGAGACTAAAAACTATATCCAGAAATACTAATCATAACCAGATACACTCTACCAAGTTATGTTAATTTTATATATATATATATATAATACTTTTTGCCCAGTCGGCTGTGGCTGTAGAATACACCGACTACTCCTCTGCAGAGTGGTAAGAACCTCCTCCTCCAAAGAGTGTTCTGGATATGACTTTAAATAATTTGATGGTGAGGTTCCAGTGATGGTGGTGCTCTGGAGAATGCCGAGTACCCTTTCATTGCCATCGCTCCCAGGTCCACTCGGGCCGGGAGTGGTAGCACCTGACAGGGTGAATTGTTTCAATTAGAACTGTTTGACTAAACTAAATAGCTTAAAATAGAAATGGTTTTGACAATTAATCTGTGTACTTATGCTAAACTGAATTGTTTGAAATAGAACTGTTCATTCGTATAAAAATGGATTTGGCATTAAATATTCTACAAAGGTTGATATGCCATAAAACCTCACAAACAAAAAAATAAAACAATATTTCCCATATTCTATTTTATTATTCTACACGATATTTTCTTCGATTTAGCTCTGTTGAGCGAGGATGAAACCGGTCAGCTAGTTTGTCACCTTGTTTTTTTTAAGTAAAATTGTTTTTAATGCTTTTAGTTCCATAATGAATAAAACTTTGGGTCTGTTTATTGCTTTAATAAAATTTTGTATCACCAAGAATATATATATATATATATATATATGAATAAATTGTGCTTTTAAAAGCATATTCATGTTTAAGGTTGATAAAATATTTTCAAAGGATTGAAATATCTAAAAATTAAAAAAAAAATTCTTTCTCCACCTCTTTGCTTTTTGTCGGTCAGTGCCCAAAATTTGGGTTCCTAATTTATTAACTTTAGTATCACGGTTATTATTCTCTTTAGAGACGTGATCGAAAGAAAAGGTCACTTTTTTAGAATTCTAAAATTTGATCAATCTTAAACATGAATATGCTTTTAAAAGCCTTGTTTAAATTTTGTATGTAACATAAGATATATATATACACACACACACACACACATATATATATATTTATATATTATGTACTTGTCCCCTTTATAATGAAATACCAGGTTCAGTAAAAAAAATTCAAAAAAATTTCATTGATGAACTTGCATCTCCAAGTTTATACTTTATTTTCATATATAATATATAACCATTAATTGTTTATTTTTCTATTTTACAGCTTTGATATTGTGTGATGAAAATATTGCAATTAGAGACATTGTACACTGATTGTAAAAAAATAATAAAAGGACTGTGTGCAAAGGCAGTTGCAAAATAAATTTATGAATTGGCATGCCTGGGATCTGTCAACTAATGTGTGGCATAAAACTAGTTTAGACGTTTCAAGGAAGGAGACCATCGCTTCAAAGACAAACTAAAGCAAGGGAAATATTCTGCTGTGGAATATAATGCCTCGTTTGAAATTATTGAACAACAGCCAAACTCAAGCACTTGTACATCGTGAAGGATCAAGTTCTGCCGACCAAGCACCATCAATCTACACCTTCGTAAACTCTGCCTTGTGAACAGACGTAAAAGTACTTGAAATACGAAAAAACATTTTATTCAACCTGGTATTTCATGATAAAAAGAGAACACACACACACACACACACACACACACACACACACACACACACACACACACATACCCGCAGAAAATCTATCACAGAATTGAAAAGGACAAGCAACCACTTCCGGACGGTCGCCACAATATAAACCAAAGTCGACCCAGGCCCAAATCATTGAAGACTCACTGACGATAACAAGAAGCTAGAAACACATGTAAGAGCAAAATGAATAATTTTAAAAAATATATAAATCTCTTTGTGGACCTATTTATCTTTATAGATGTATATATATATATATATATATAATAGTACTGATTTCATTTGTTCCATTATGCAAGTTGCAACTCAACTGAATGTTTTTTAAAGAAATAAAAAAGAAACACTTTTTTTTATATGTCTGAGAATATCTCCAAGAAATATTGTGCTTCTTACCAGAAGAAGAATTAAACTCACTAAGCTTATTCATCGCGTAGATGGTTGTTTTGAATGACATTGTTCTCTAATTTAACAAATCTCTGGAATGGCAGAGAGCAATAAAATATACCTTGAAATAGACCAAACAACGAACTAACGACAGAATACATTTAAAAACGCCTCATTCCATTATCAAGTACATTGCAAGCATACAGTTTAGTTAATAGACCCGTCAGTGTGAAGTTATGTACGAAATCATATTAGATTGGAACAAGGCCAGAATGAATACCTCTAAAGTAAAAATTCTTGTAGTCTTCTTGTAATGACTCAAGACTTTAGTTTCCTCCCAATCTATTCTTATCCATGTAGATGCCGATGAACTGTCACAGCAGATATAACTAAGCGGATGTGGTATCTTTTAATCAATTTATTTAGAAAGAATATAGCAGTCTGAATTCGATTTGAAGTCAATTTCCCTATTTCGGAAGAATGACGAGAATCGTCAACTTTTCCTTCTGGAACAATGATTTAAACATAAGAAATAGATAGCTTTGTAAGTTGTGTTTAGAAAATGCTGATTGTATCCACTGCTTCGAGTTAAGATCCCCCGAAAAAGAGTGTCATAGACATAATAATAAATTGCATCTAGTGGTGAGGTCCCAGTTCTCGAGAACTAGGGAGTGTGGAGTACTCCTTCATTGCCATTACTCCCAGGTTCACTCTGATCCGGAGTGCCCGTACTTTTTATGATCCCATCTATAGGTCAAGTTGAATTGTTTAATCATTTACTGTAAGATAATGGCGGAGGGATTTCGTTTTATATATCTTGCCTTTTGGTTTAGTGAGGATGAGAACCTTTCGCTTAGCGCGTGGGTTAGTTAGGTGCAGCATTAACGCAGGTGTTCACGCGCACGCGGAGAGGTTGTGTCATTCAGAGATGTCAAAATAACAATCCCAGATAGGAATTGGGACCAGGGTATTTGGGTGACGTCACGCACCGGAAGCGTGGGCTAAGATTTGAGAAAAGGCAGTTAGTTGAGTTCCCGCCTCGGAAGAAGAAGGTTGACTTTCAGAGCTGGGCGAGGCCAGACAACTTTGTGCGCTACGGGCGCCGTGCGTTGGTTGGGTTGAGAGCTGACGATGTAAAAGCAGTCAGCATAGAAAGATTGTCTCTCTCTCTCCTCGTGTCGAAAAACCTTTAACTCAAAGGTAATAAAAAGTTTCGTACCTGAACTAAGAAGTCGTAAAGTGTTTCGCGTGTTTTTAGATTCCCTAAGTCTATTTCAAATATCCGTATCATGGGTAATGTTACATTACTATATTTAAAAGTATTCAATAATGTTCAAACAAAGGAATTATGCCTTGTTTAAAAATAGTGCTGCCTACAAACTAATCGCTTACAAATCATATGTATATATGTATATTTATATAGTAAATATGTATTAACAAGATTGGGCATTGAATAACCCACAATGGTTGATATGCCATAAGACAACAAAAGCAAACCTTGATGGAAAATCAGAAAAAACACTATAACAAGAATATCAGTGAATTTTGCGCTACGGAAAAAAGACACGAGTAAAATTCGGATGCTTTCTTCTACCTCACAGCATTAGATATAGACAGGAAGATCTCTTTGACAAGCCGCATAAGTTGCGAGGGTAGCATAATAGAAAGTGTGCCTATTTCCTAAAGTAGACAGGACGCAGGTTGTTCCCCAACGGAAGTGCCTCGTAAATTGTGTAGGTGGCATGCTAGATAGGAGGCGTGTCTACGTACAACGTTTAGGCAGGAGGCGTGACCACCAGGATTTTCGTTGGCGTTCGGAAAATTATATAAACCGTAGAGGATTTCGACCCGGGTAGAACGAAGCAGATTGGTAGAGAGGTTTCACAGAAAAACCGCACCATTAGCCCTTGTGTGAGTGCATCTCGGCCGTCTTCGACTCACACTCTACCCAAATGTACATTTCGGGTAATAAAAAGAAAAGAAAAGAAGATTATATTATTATACATAAACGTTGTCTTTTGCCACTTTAAACAATGTGGGTGAATATACATTTTTTAGGAGGTGCCCGTGGTGTAATGGTTATTGTCGCAGGAAATGGACACGGTGACACGAGTTCAAATCCTGGACGAGACTGATTGCATTTCACATAGCACTAATACCCTTGGGAAAGGTATGAATCCAATTATTCTCCCTCCAGCTATGAGTAAATAGTAGGGCAGACTGGATTCTTCAGCCTTGGTGAGGCAACTAGTCTAGGAGAAGGAAAACTTTGAATTGAAACCTGTTAAACTCCGCTTAAAAATTGACCTTGTGTCATATCCTGCCCGAGCCGAGGGGTTGGGTAAATATGACATACATCTTTTTAAATTTTTTGAATAGCGAAATTATATCATAAATTGAATTACCTTGACTATAAAATCCGGCAAGTACTGTATGCAATATATGGAACCACTAGACAGCTATTTCGACCTTATTAAGTTTCATCAGCAGCGTATACCGTGATCTCCACCCCTGGAGATCGAACCCACGACCACAGAATGCAAAGCCGAAACTCTACCACTGAGCTACTGTATATCTATTTTCTTGCCCATAAGGTTTTGATTACGCAGATGCGTATTTCCAGTTCTCTTAGGAAGACGTAGCCCTAGAGGTGACCGTGTCCTCTGTAAAAGTACAGATGTAACTACAAGACACTTTAGGTTAATTGGCCACGCATCAGTTGTGTGCAATGTGGACCAGTAGTCAGTGATAGAATTTCGGCTCTGTGGTCACTGGTTGGATATCCAATGGGGGAGATCACAATATACACTGTTAGTGAGACCTAAAATGGTCGAAACAGCAGTCCAGTGGTTCCATATGTCGCTCGCAGTGATTGCCGGATTTTCTGGTCATGGTAATTCAATTTATGCAGATGAATTCATTCACTGTTTTTTTTTGGTAGGTGTGGTCGGGTGCTACTCATGTATGAATAGCCCGGGGGAGATATTTTTCTCTTGGTCTACTAATGATTTTGAATTCAGAGTTTAATTTCTTCTAGACCGATTGCCAACAATTTACCCACAGCTGGAGGGAGAATATTTGGATTCATACCTTTCCTTCTTGTATTAGGAAATAAATAAAAGTAAGTAAAGATGGCAACCTTAGTCGAGGGTGACCCGAAGGCTCCCTTTTCAATAGCTATTACACCGAGGTGTAGGGAGGGGGCAACTCATTTTCCTGGATTGCTCCACCTTACCATTGATCCGTACCTTATAATGCTGAGGTGTCCTCGTGGTGTAATGGTTAAAGCGATGCACTGCGGAATCGTAGTACGCGAGTTCGTACTCCAGTCGCGCTATTACGTTCACTTTCGGGCAAATACCCTTGGGAAAGGTATGAACCCCCTTATTCTCCCTCCAGCTATGGGTAAATAGTAGGATAAATACTAGGTTCTTCAGCTTTGGTGAGGCAACTAGTCTAGGAGAAGGAAAACTCTGAATTCAAACCTGTTAAACTCCGCTTAAAAATTGACCTTGTGTCATATCCTGCCCGAGCGGAGGGGTTGGTAAATAGTACCTTATAATGCTGAGGGTTAAGCAAGGCGGCATCAAGTACTATTTTTTGAGTCTTTGGTATGACTCGACTTGGGATTGAACCCCGGTTTCCCGAACACTCTTCTCAATAGGCCAATAGCCCGGGAGCAGATCAATAAACACACTTAATTCTAATTATTATTCCCACCAGAGGAAACATAATCTTTGTTATACATAATTAAACAGGTGCTTACAAACACAGACATCTAAAGATATTAAAACAGAGTTTAATGTCCATTTTCATATAAAAACAAATACACCCAGATATTCACCGTTTAACATGCTGTTTGTCTTTCAATCTAAGAAAACTATTTCACAGTGAAACAAATATTGGGCGGTTGTTTCTTCGTATTATTCATAAAAATACATTTTTTGATTGATTGATTTCAACCCTTCGAGGATATTTTATGTTTAAAGATTAGGAAATAGCTTTCATATTTACATTATTTGTGTAGTTGTCTCTTAAGATTCTTTTTTGTTTGCAGACAGTCCAATCAAATACAAATAATCTTTAACAGATTTATTTGACTTATAGATAGGAGCTTAACAGAAATTACCACTCCGAGTCCGAGAGGACCTGAGAGTCATGGCAATGAAAGAGTGCTTCAAACGAACCAGATCTCAAGAACTGGACCCGCACCATCGGGTGCAGATTAGTGCCATATTCAGGACTCACCGTTTTTTACTCTTTTGTAGGGCGATACAGTTATTTCAAGTCCAACTGGAAAGGTTATTAATTTCTTGATGTCTTTAGGTAAAACCAAAGTATATCGTCCATTAAAATAGTTTATAAAGTCTCGCAGCGAAGATGAATACAGGTTGGTTGGATTTTATGCCACATCTACTCTTGTCATCATCATCATGTCGTGCGGCTAGCACGGGTATCCCTGACCCTCTCTCTCCACGTCTCCCTATTATTCATCGCCTCTGGCAGGTCTTCAGGGTTACATCCCGAATCATCACATAGCTGCTGTATGTATGTTCGAGCTGGTCGTCCTGCCTTTGATTGGCCATATGCGGGGGTCCACAGGAGTACATCACTTACGAGCTCGTTCTTGCTTCTCCAGCAGTGTCCGGCATGTCTGGTTCGTCTAGCTTGGATAGTTTTCGTGATAGGTGGTAGGTGACCGTATAGTTGGTGCCTTGTGGGGTGTTGCTGCCAGGGCTTGTTCAATATTGTTCTTAACATTCTTGTATGATTGCCGTCTAGTTTCTTCTCCAACCGTTTAATCAGCGTCCAAGTAGTGCGTCCATATAGCAGTATCGACACGACCGCAGCCTGGAAGAAACTGCGTTTCATTTTATCGGTCAGGTTTGATTTCCATATGATCGAAAGCCTATCGATAGCCGTCCATGTCTTCGTTAGCCGTGTGTCGATGTCTTTTTCGGTTGATGAGACACTGCTTCCTAGGTAGGTGAATTTGTCAACCAGTTTCAGAGATGTTCCGTCTAGTGTGGAGATGTCGCCTTTCTGATTAAAGCACATAAATTCAGTTTTGTGTGCATTAACATGGTGTCCAATGCCTGCAGCGGCTCGTTCCAAACTATGCAGTAGTGTTTCGGCTTGGTTGGGTGTATTGGCCAGTAGCGCTATGTCATCGACGTAGTCGGCGTCGGTAATTGTTTTTGCGGGGTACCTTCTGCTCCTTTTCTTTGTCAGCACGAAGCCGTTTTCCCTAATGTTATCGATCGATGTCCTAAGTACGTAGTCTAGACAGATGATTAAGAGGTATGGGGATAGCGTGTCCCCTTGTAGTACTCCTGCTACAATGTCGAAGTATTCTGTGTCTCCATCCGGTGAACGCACTTTCACTTTGGTGTTTTTGTTGAGAATCGTTATTGTTGCTACGGTTTCTTCTGGTAGGCCGTATGCTAGTAGGATTTGTTCCATCTTCCGTCTGTGAATGGAATCGAAGGCCTTGGTAAAATTGACAAATAGTAATGCCGCCTGTAGTTTTTTTGCCCTCACGCCTTCTAGGATTCTACGGATGGTCAATATTTGTGAGGTCGGGGACCTGTTTCTTCTGAAGGCATTTTGGTTTTTCCTCAGGATTTTGTCGATTTGGGGTACTATGCGGTTTCGTAGTAGGGCATTGTAGATTTTGGCTGCTATGGATGTAAGTGTTATACCTCGATAGTTCTTGGCTAATCCGAGGTCACCCTACCCTTTTAGGTTATTCAATACCAAAATCAGCTCATGTGTATATATATATATATATATATGATTTGTAAACGAATAGTTTGTTGGTAACATTATTTTCAAACGATCCAGAGCTTGGCATATGACATGGGTTACACAGAACGAATGGTTTGCAGGTAACATTATTTTCAAACGAGCCAGAGCTTGGCATATGACATGGGTTACACAGATAAGAATCTTTACATTTGTAAAGTTTTGTGTCTCCATCGCTTCCAACAGGTCTTCCAGGTTACATCCTTTATCAGCACAGAGCTGTTGTATATAGGTTCTAGCTGGTCGTCCAACCTTTTCTTGTCCATGTGAAGGGATCCACAGGAGTACATCGCTTATGAGTTCACCCTTACTTTTCCAGCTGTGTCCTGCATGTCTGGTTTGTCTAACTTTGATAGTTTTCTTGATGGGTGGTAGGTGGCCATACAGCTGATGTTTTGTGGGGTTGTTGCCTCCAGGACTTGTAGCAGCAATCTTGTGTAGTTGCCGTCAAGCCTTTTCTCCATACGCTTAGTTAGCGTCCATGTGTTGCATCCGCTGGTTGGAAAAAACTACGTTTTATTTAATCAGTCAAGGCTGATTTCCATATGACCTATAGTCTATCGATAGCTAGCGATGCCTTTACTAGTCGCGTGTTGATGTCATTCTCGATGGTGAGACGCTGCTTCCGAGTTAGGTGAACTTGTCCACTAGTTTCAAAGGCCCACCATTTAGTGTGGAGATGTCGCCACTTGGATTAAAGCACATGTATTCTGTTTTGTCTGTATTGACTTGGAGGCCTACGTCACCTGCTGCTCGTTCTAGACTATGTAGTAGGGATTCAGCATATATATATATGATTTGTAAACAAATAGTTTGTAGAAAACATAATTTTCAAAAGAACCAGAGCTTGTTTTTAGGCATCCAAATGGTTTCAAGTATTGCTATTTATTGTTTGCACACTGTTAAATTGTTTCAGGTATTGCTATCTAACACTAATAATTTTATTCAGCATTATCTATTTGTTTGCACACACTTAAATGGTTTCAAGTATTGCTAAAACAAATAGTTCTATTTGCATACAGTTAAATGGTTTCAAGTATTGCTATTTCTCACTGACAATTCTAATCAACATTATTCATTCGTTTTTACGCATTTTAATGGTTTTAAGAATTGCTATTTAATACCAATAATTCAGTTTGATATCAATCATTTGTTTACACACGATTAAACGGTTTTAAGTATAGTAAATGATTAAACAGTTCTATTTGACCAATAGATAAGACCTTAAAATGTACTACTACTCTGGGTCAAAGTGGATATAGCAGTAATGTTAATGTAAGGGCACTCCACATTCCCCAAATCTTCAGGACTGAAGATGCAGTTTAGTGTCATATCAGGACACTCGCTGATAGGCTCTTACCCTTCTGTAGAGATACAGTTGGGGTTATTCTACAGCCTCAGCCGACTGGGCTGGATAAATACCGAAAAAATATTTACAGATTCATCATTCTCTTAAAGATATAAAACAAAGATGTTGTTGAAAGAGCAAAGGGTCTCCCTGTCGCTGGAGTTTAGAATACGCTTACTGTATCCCCTTGCAGGGAGGTACGACCCTGCTAAAAGTGGATCTCCTGGGGATGACACACACTGCATCTTATAGTGAGGCTGCAGTTTTGGAGATTTGGCGAGTGTGGAGTAGCCTCTTCATGATCATTTAACCCAGGTCCACTCTGACCCGGAGTGGTAGTACCTGTTTGGATCCCATCAATGAGTCAAATAGAACTATTTAATGCTTTATTTTTCTTGAAACCATTTAACTGTGTGCAAACAAAAGATTGATAATAAATTACGAATGAATTATTGGTATTGGTAGCTGTTAATGTTCCATTTATGAGTCATATCATCATCATCATCATCATCAACACGTCACGCCATCAGCACGGATATCCCTGACTCTCTCTTGCCACTCCTCCCAATCGTCCATTGTTTCCGGCAGGTCTTCAGGGTTACATCTCGTATCGGTTCAAGGTGGTCGTTCTGACTTTGCTCGGCCATGTGAAGGGGTCCACAGGAGTCATCGCTTATGAATTCGTCTTTACTCCTCCAGCAGTGTCTCGCATGTCTAGTTCGTCTAACTTTGATAGTTTTCGTAATGGGTGGTAAGTGGCCGTACAGTTGTTGCTTTCTGGGGTGTTGCCTCCATGACTTGTTCAGTATTGCTCGCAGCATTCTTGTGTTGTGGCCGTCAAGCCTTTTCTCCATTCATTTAGTTAGCGTCCATGTAGCAGTATCAACACGACTGCTGCTTGGAAGAAACTGCGTTTTCATAAAGATCTGTTTAAAAATTATTCGTATTCGATTAGACCGTATGCAAATAAACTCTTAAGTAGCAATTACAAAAGAAATGTAAATACAATAAACGTTGTTCTAAAAACCGTTAAAATGAATAAAAACAATAATATGATTTCTATTGGAGAGTCAGCTGACATTATGATTTACGATGAATCTTGACCTCTTCCTCGGCAGACACGATAATTCATTATACATATATTATGACGACCGTGATTTGAATTGATGTATATAAATGGATAAATGCCTTTATAGATTCTTTTATAATCACGGCGTTGCTTCTTATTCTCTCCTATAATTCTATTGCTTTGGTGTAATGGTTATCGTCGCAGGATATGGACACGGCGACACGAGTTCAAATCCTGGACCTGACTGATTGCATTTCACATAGCACTAATACCCTTGGGAAAGGTATGAATCCAAATATTCTCCCTCCAGCTATGGGTAAAATAGTAGGGCAGACTAGGTTCTTCAGCCTTGGTTAGGCAACTAGTCTAGGAGAAGGAAAACTCTGAACTGAAACCTGTTAAACTCCGCTTAAAAAAATTGACCTTGTGTCATATCCTGCCCGAGCGGAGGGGTTGGGTAAATATGATAATTCTATTGCTCTCAAATGTTATAATCTGGAATATTATCTAATATCCTCATAAAAACTGCACAAAACTGCATTTGATTGCTAGACGTTATTTCTGGAGATCTAGGGAGTGTGGAGTTACCCTTTAAGTTGCAATTACTCCCAAGCCCACTCTGACCCGGAATTGTACTTGCTGTTTGTATTCCATTGGACCGTCGGCAAATAAACTCTTAAGAAGCAACTGCACCAATAATGTAAATATACGTGGTGCCTTCAATACGTTTCCAGACTTTTTTTGTACAGGCATATAAAATTGTTGTAGACTCTTAAAAATTCAGTATCTTATTGCTAAACATCTTATGAGATGACTGACCAATTTTTAAGATTTCAGATTCAAATCAACAGTTACAGCAGCAATTGGAATACACCCTACTAAAGCCTGATTGTCACAGCTGGTAAATTTCAAGAATGCAATCTGGACGTGAGGATATTTTAGAAGAACGATATGCAATAAAATTCTGTTTTAAACTTGGAAAATATGCCACAGAAACGTATGGAATGCTTCAGACTACTTTTCGATCATCTTGCATGAATCGTACATCTGTTTTCGAGTGGCATAAGAGATTCAAGGAAGGCAGGGAGTCTGTGAGGGATGATGAGAGGTGTGGCAGGAGTAAGGAATCAATACCCCAGAGTTGATTGGCCAAAGGGTTAGGGTTAGGGTTACTATGTTGAGGTTTTAAGGGGGTTGAGGAAGAGATTCCGTCGGAAGAGGCCAGCACTCTTCAAATTGGGTCAGTGGCATTTCCAGCTGGACAATTCACTAGTTCACAACTCCTCCCTTGTCACAGACTATTTGAGCAAGATGGGCACCAAGACAGTTCCTCACCCTGCCTATAGTCCAGACCTTGCTCTCTGTGACTTTTGGTTATTCCCTAAGCTCAGAGGCTGTCGTTCTGAGACAATTGAGGAGATGAAAGAGGCTGTGACGAAGGTCATTTACACGCTGACACAAGCGGACTTTGATGGGGCGTTCCAGAAGTTGTTGGAACGGTACAACAAGTGGATTGCAGCCGGAGGAGCTTACTTCGAAGGGGACTAGCGTTTCATGTGTGTACTATCAATAAAAGTGCCCATACGAAAAAAGTCTGGAAACTGATCCTTGTAAATGCAAAATGAATAATAAAATCAATAAAAGCAACAACAAAAGGATTTATAATGAAGAGTCAGGTGACATCAAGATTTACTATAATTATTGACCTTTTTAAACAGGAGAGATGATACTTGAGTGTGCGTGCGTGTGTGTGTGTGTGTGTGTGTGTGTGTGTGATGAGGTTTAAATAAGCTCTTTGCAATTAAGAGAGCGTCGTTCCTTCCGAAAAGTATGAATCTAATTATTCTTTCTTCAGCTATGGATAAGCAGTGGATAGACTGGATGCTTTAAAATTGGTATGGCAACCAGTCTAGGAAAAGGACAATTCTGAATTCAAGCTCTTTAAACTCCGCTTTAAAAAAGTGACCTTGTGTCACATCCTGCACTTGCAATTTTACCTAATACATAATGACGTTTAAATCAATGTGTATAAATGTTTATATGTCTCTATAGATTTACTTATAATCATAACGTTGTCTCCTATTCTCTCCTCTAATTCTTTTTGCTGCCTGATGTTATAATCTGCTATTTCATCTTTTTTTGTCTCCATTATGCTTCTTTTTCATTGAATTTTTTCATCATTCCTTTCTGTCTTCAATATTTCTGTCTCTCTGTTTTTTATTCACTTCTCACCAATAATTTCACACATTTAGCTTTTGTTTTTTTAATCTTCTTTCGTCTTTTCTATCTTAATTTTTTTTTATTTTCATTATCCTTTTTAGTGTTTTTGATCATTTTCTTTTCTATATGTTTTCTCTAAAAACTTTCCCCCGCCCAAATTTTTCCTTCTTTACTTTATTATCCAACTTAAAATTTCACAGTCAAGTGAACATAGAATGTGTAAATACTATCGACTTGGGAAAACCGTAAAAAATTTTGATAAAAATTATTAAAAAATTTTTGACAATATCAATTCTCTGAATTTTAGAATTCCTGTTAAAGTTGAACAAGAAAAATAAGAGCATTCTTAATCGTGCACACAACAAGGAGGAACGCCATCTTGTAACACTATAATAACAACAAACCAGTTGGCTGCTTCTATGCATAGGAGTAAGACCGCCCGCTAACAGGTATCCTGGATATGACACTAAACCATCTGATGGTGAATCTCCAGTCCTGAAGCTTTGAGAAATGTGGAGTACTTATTCATTGCTATTACTTCCAGGTCAACTCTTGACGGGAATAATAGTACCAGATAGGCTCCCACCTATGGATCTAGTAGAACTGTTTAACCTTTTAACTGTGTGCAAACAAATGTCCGATGTTACATTGATTTGTTATATAGCAATACTTGAAACAATTTAACTGTGTGCAAACAAATGAGATCAGGCTTATTTAAAATGTTACCAACAAACCTTACATATATATATATATATATATATATATATATATATATATAATATATATATATATATATAATCATAATTTGGAATTAAATAACTTACAAGGGTTTATATCAATTAAAACCCAATAAACCAACTATAATAAAAAGCGTTGAGTAATTGTTAAAGTGCTTGAACTCCAATCGCGTTATTACGGTCAATTTTGGACTAATACCCTTGGACAGGTACTAATTCCTTTATTCTTCCAGTTTTGGATTAAATAGTAACACTGGTGTTCTTCTACACGAATGACTTTTGGTATTAAATAATCCAAGAAGGTTGATATGCAATCAAACAAGAAATAAAACATATCTTCTTTTGTCTCTGGAATAAATCCTTTACTCTCATAAGTGTTGCGTAGCCATATACACGAGTATGGCCATGTGCGAAATAGACATGTAATGTTCATTACTATAGAATATATAAAGAACATAGGAATCTCAATATTCGAAAACACGTAACGACTTCTTGTTCAGGTACGAAACCTTTTTATTAACTTTGAGTTAAAGGTTTCGACGTAAGGAGGAGAGACACAATCTTCTATGCTGTCTTATTCATTTGGCCCCCAACTCGAGCGCCCCATCCCATAGGGCGCAAGTTCGCCTCGCGCCTGCGAGCTCCAAAATCGATCCTTCTCGTTTGGGGTCTAAAACCCAACTCTTATTTTCTTCAAATTCTCACACAAAATTCCGCGTGCTTCCGGTGCGTGACGTCACTCGCACCTTGTCACCCAGTATCGTCTCGGACTGTTATGACATCTGAGTGACACCTCCATCCGCTCGCGCGCACCCGCGTTCACACCTGCTTCAATCTTACACTCAACCAACCCATGTGCTGAGCCGAAAGGTTCTCAGCCTAACTAAACTCAAATGAACCGTAATCCCTCGGCTATTTCATAACATAAGTATCTTAAGTTAATCTTGTAATAAAAAAAAGAACCTTGTGTTACATTTTGAACCTTGAAGTCAGGATTAACGTTAGGGTTTTCTATTAGTTATGTAGTAGATATACTTTTTGAACATATAGATAAGCATTTTGATATGGGATTTTTCTGACTTCTTTCCAAATCAGAATTGATATGAAATCATTTTATAATGGGGGAGCCACGCACGAATCCAAACGCATGTTTGGCTGTTTACAAAAAAATGCTTGGTCTCTCCGCCTTCAGCGCCGAGCAATTAACTCAATTGATCCTTTTGGACAAGAGAGCCCATGCTGCCCGGAAGAAGGTTACCTTGGCGCAGGCGACGAGCATTAAATCAAATCATCCACCCAGCACAAACGCTGGATACAGATACCACTGGATAATATTCATAATACAATGTGAGGCCGATATACATCCCACATCTTAAACTTTCACCTGTATGATGTAAACAAACTAACAAGCGACAATGGTAGCTCCATGTTGCTGATTTCTTGCCAATCTTTTTTTAGATATGACCAGTTACGATCATTGTTTGGACCGGTGTACAACCTGTGTTTGCTTGTGAAACGCTTCTTTTTAAACGGCACTTATATTTAAACTGTGTGCTTATGCTAAACTGAATTATTTGAAATTGAACTGTTTTTTGACATTGAAATTGTATTTACACTAAACTGAATTGTTTAACATAGAACTGTTTTGACATTTAACTGTGTGTAAACATTATCTGTACTTATACTAAACTGAATTAGCTGAATTAGAGCTGCTTGAGTAAACTGAATAGCTTGAAATAGAAATGTTTTTCACAATTAAACAGTTCTTACATTTAAACTGCGAACTTATGCTAAACTGAATTGTTTGAAATTGAACAGTTTTTGACATTGAAACTGTACTTACACTAAACTGAATTGTTATATATAACTGTTTGAATAAACTGAATAGTTAGAAATAGAAATGTTTTTGACAATTAAACTGTGTACTCATGCTAAACTGAATTGTTTGAAATAAAACTGATTATTTACATAAAATGGATTTGGCGTTGAATAACCTACAAAGGTTGATATGCCATAAAACCCAACCAAGCAAGCTTCTTTTTAAGACTGGTGAATCTACAATTGCTACACAGAAAGCTTTTCGTACTCATTTCATATTACATCGGAATAGTGCTGTTCCTGATTGAATTTTCAACCCATAGCGGAATCGATTTTCTATCCGAAACCGCATCATTCCGACGTAATACGGAGTGAGCACGAAAAGATTGCTGTGTAGCAATTACAGATTTACCAGTCTTAAAAAACATTTCAACAGCAAAGGCAGGGTGTGCACCAGTCCATCGTCTCTAAAAAAAAATCGTAAGACATTAACTAGATGGAGCTACAATTGCCACTTGCTTTAGTTCACTTACACCACACAGGTGACAGTTTAAAATGTGGGAGGTATTTCTGCCACATCCTGTTCTAACAATGAGACATGCAACCTGCAAGAATTATTGTTTGAGATCTTTGAAAACTTTCTAAATTTTCATTGCTTAGATTTTTAGACAAAATGTGCTTCTTTTACAAAATTGTTAGATAAGCAATTTGAACAGATGAATAAAATGGAAAACATTAATTTATAGAATTCCCTGTTGGTAGGTCTTAGAATAAGCCGACTGTATCCCCTACAGAGGAATAAGACCCCTCTCCAAACTAAACTGTATATGATCGATAGACTCTAGTTTTGGAGATCTAGACAGTGCAGTGTACCTCTTCATTGCGGAATTTGATGACCACCCCACCCAACGGGCATGTGTGGCACAAGGCCTTTTTTTGGTGGGTCCGACGCAGGGCCGTAGCCCACATGCGCCCGGCATTTCCAAAAATGCCTACGGCCCCGTGTACCTCTTCATTGCTATTAGTCGTATTTGTTAGGGTTCCATTTATTGGTCAAACAAATATGTTGAAAAAATGATTCTTATTTAATAGAGCCGTGTGCAAAAAATGCCAATATGGACGTCAAATGAATGCGGGTGTACTGGTGGCGTAATGACTAAAATGCTTCACTGCAACCTTAAGGTAAGCGGGTTCGAACTCCAGTCATGCTATTGCAATCCCTTTAAGACTAATACCCTCGGGAAAGGTATTAACCACTTATGCCTCCTCAGCTATGGGTTAAATAGTATCACTACTTTGTCATTAAATAACCCACGATGGCTGATGGTTTGTTTAATAACAAACAAAGAAATCGAAACCGTAAAATGAACGCATTTCTTTAACCTCTTGACATAAGTAACCCTGAACGGGTTTAAATGTGATTTAATAAAAATTAGAGAATGCAAATTTAGAACCGATATATATATATATATATATATATATATATATATATATATATATATATATATATATATATATATATATATATATTGTAATAGTGTGGGTTGTCATTAATTCACTTTGTGGGTTTGTGGCGGACCAAGTAAAATACTCCATGAAACCAAAAGTCGTTAGCAAACTTCCATGGCATTAAATATGTAAATCTAATATATATATATATATATATATATATATATATATATATATATATATATATATATATATATATATGTATATGTATATATATATATATTTCTTTAAGAAAAAACAAAAACCGGTTAGATTAGGATTATAAATTTATTTCCAGGAAAATCTAAATGTTCACCGTTGAATTTTTTTTGTCCTAATGGAATTACTCCCAACTCCGGTTTAACTGGACCGATAGGGTGTTCGCCAATGGCCCGGGAGACATGGGTTCAATCCCAGGTCGAGTCATACCAAAGACTTTAAAAATGGAACTTGATACCACCTTGCTTAACACTCAGCATTATAAGGTACGGTTCAAGGGTAAAGTGGAGCAATCCTGGGAATGGAGTAGCGCCCTCCCCTACACCTTGGTGTAGTAGCTATCGAAAAGGGAGCCTTCGGGTCACCCTCGACTATGGTCGCTAACTTTACTTACTATATATATATATATATATATATGTAACCGTATTGATTTGTTAAAATCATATTTTGTGCGGTAATAATATTTTACTAATTGTATTTTGAATAAATGAATAGAAGCATTGGAGAGAATGTTCTTCATAACCTGTTGCCCCTCTCTGACTCGGAGTGTTAGGGTCCCATGAATGGATCAAATTGACCTGTTTAGAATTTATTCGTATTCGATAGGAACGTGTGAAAAAAATTCTTAAGAAACAATAAGAACGTATTATGAACTCTATTCCTTCACTTTTAAACATAATATAACCCTACACGGTTTGATGTGCTTTTAAATCAATGAAAAAAAATCAATTAAAC
>CAUZXS010006520.1:0-99852 GCA_963585895.1 Sepioteuthis lessoniana
AAAGGTTCTAAAGTATTTTGTGTAAATGATTTATTTATTTATCTATTTTGTAGGGAGCTTGCTTATCCAGATTTAAGCTGTATTGTTTCCATGAAGGATAAAGAAACCATTGTGAAAACTAGCTCTAACCAATATGTATACAGTTATGATTTTTCATTCTGGTCATTTAACAAAAATGACGCTCAGTTTGCCAGTCAAGAACATGTATACAAATCCTTAGCTCAACCATTATTAGTGAAAGCTTTTCAAGGTTACAACACAAGTTTGTTTGCATATGGGCAAACTGGCAGTGGAAAAAGTTACAGGTATGTAAAACTTAAAATTATCTTTTATCTATTTTTTAAAATTTCATATTCTAAATTAAGACCTTACAATTTCTGACAATATTCAGTTTAATTCTGATCAAACTATATACCTATATACAAGGAAAGTCATTCATGCTAAAACTTGATATGCTTTACAAGTAGTAAATGAGTTCGTTATCTAACTCTAATTTCAACTTTCATTGATATTTCTGTAAATCTAAATTTTATAATTTTATTTCTTATTTTTTTGTTACTTTGATTTTTTCATTATACAAAAAATTCCTTACTCTCTCTACATTTATATGAACCTCTTTTTCTATGCTGAAATGTTCTTAGCTTGAAATTCCTACAGTTATCATCATCATCATATCGTGCTGGTAGCACGGATATCCCTGACCCTCTCTCGCCACTCCTCCCTATCGTTCATCGCCCTAGGTAGGTCTTCAGGACAACATCCTGTATCCTCACATAGCTGCTGAATGTACGTTCGAGCTGGTCGTCCTGCTTTTGTGCGGCCATGTGTGGGGATCCATAAGAGTACATCTCTTATGAGTTCATGTCTGGTTCGTCTAACTTGAATAGTTTTCGTGATAGGGGGCAGGTGGCCGTACAGTTGGTGTCTTGTGGGGTGTTGCTGCCAGGACTTGTTCAGGATTGCACGCAGCATTCTTGTGTAATTGCCATCTAGTTTCTTCTCCAGCCGTTTTGTTAGCGTCCATGTAGTGCATCCATACAGCAGTATCGATGTGACCGCTGCCTGGAAGAAACTGCGTTTCATTTTATCGGTTAGGTCTGATTTCCATATAATCGATAGCCTATTGATAGCTGTCCATGCTTTCGTTAACCTCGTTTCGATGTCCTTTTCGGTTGATTCGACGCTGCTTCCTAGGTACGTGAATTTGTCTACTAGTTTAAGTGGGGTTCCTTCTAGAGTGGAGATGTCCCCCGTTTGGTTATAGCACATATATTCCGTTTTGTGTGCATTAACACAGAGGCCTATGCTTGCTGCTGCTCGTTCCAAACTATGCAGAAGAGTTTCGGCTTGGTCAGGTGTATTTGCCAGTATCGCTATGTCATCGGCGTAGTCGGTGTCGGTAATTGTTGTTGCGGGGTATCTTCTGCTTCTTTTCTTCGTCAGTTCGAAGCCATTCTCTTTGATTTTGTCAATCGATGTTCTAAGTACGTAGTCTAGACAAATGATAAAGAGGTACGGGGCCAGCGTGTCCCCTTGTAGTACTCCTGCTACAATGTCAAAGTATTCTGTGTCTCCATCCGGTGATCGTACTTTTACTTTAGTGTTTCTATAGAGAATCGTTATTGCCGCTACGGTTTCTTTAGGTATGCCGTACGCTAGTAGGATTTGTTCCATCTTTCCTCTGTGAATGGAGTCGAAAGCCTTGGTAAAGTCGACAAATATTAATGTCGCTTGTAGGTTCTTTGCCCGTACACCTTCAAGGATTCTGCGGATGGTTATGGAACATGCATAATATTCTACATATTCATTGTGTCCTGGGTATGACACTCAACTGTATCTGGTGATGAGGCTCCAGTTTTGAAGTTCTAAGTTGTGTGAATTCACCTGTTTATAGCCATTACACCCAAATTCACTCTGACCTGGAGCGATACTACCTGGTAGGGTCCTATCTATGGGTTAAATCAAACATTTTGAACTAGATAAATACATTGAACTAGATAAATACAGCATAATGATTGTCATAAATGAAATTGGTATTCAAAGTTCAAATCCTGAATGAGGTTGTTTGTGTTTCACTTTGTGCTAATGTCCTAGGGAACAGCATAAATTCATCTATTCTCCCCACAGCTATGGGTAAAGGGTAAGGCTGGCTGGATTCTTTAGACTTGGTTAGGCAACCAGTTTAGGAGAAGGAAATCTCTGAATTCAAACCAGCTTTACTCATTTTAAAAATTCACTTTGGTTCATATCCTGCCTATAGTGAGAGGTTGTGTAAATAGATTAATACATTGACTTCTGAAATATTGAAATTGTTATGAAGTATGAAGTCTTTATTTGTTTAAACTGATTGAACTACATTTAATTACATGCAAATTATTAATATTAGATAAGAATAGTTTATTGAAGATGTATAATTGTCAGCAAATGATTATTATTAAATAGGAATAGTTACCTGAAACCATGATTGCTTGCAATCCTCTTCACTTCAACATTAGATAAGCCAAGAAAGATTGACCTGATGTAAATAAGCAAAGAAGGGTTGACATGGGATAAAACTAAACAACCGACCAACCATTCTACAGTTCAATAGATTTGGTATGTTTTTTCTGAAGTTTCTTTAAACTTTCATAAAAAATTTAATGAAAAAAAAGCCATTTTCTTCTCAGTTGGTTTGAGAACTTTTCTGCATTACCTCATGAGAAATTAATGACTTTTTTTACTTTTTGGTGGGAGAATTAAAAAAACTTGAGAAATATGTGCTGAATGATGCAATATTATGTTTCATGGCTTTAAATAATTCCCTTCTTGGTTAAGCTAAAGATTTTTCAGCTCCTGTTATATACATCTTTTATAAATACATTAATTAAATATAATTATGATTGATCTCTTGTCACCTATCTTTATGAAGAAAGCTAATAAATTCATACAGTTTTACATGCTTTATTAAATCTGCTTTATATTTCTTTTGTTGTGGTTTTATGTTTAATAAATGGCAATTTCTTTATTGCATGCACCTAATCTGTATAAATATTTTATCTTTCAGTATAATGGGTTATGAAAAAGAAGAAGGCATTGTTCCAAGATTCAGTCGAGAACTATTTGAAAGAATCAAAATTGGAGCAGTAAAAGACTCTGTAAAATTCTTTCTTTTGGCCATTTGGAAAATACTTCTCCAGATTTATTTTTCCTAACATGACTTAGCATTTTATTCATAATGGGTACTGAAAAGTTCTAGGACCAACCAAGAAGGGAATGAGCCATGAAAGGGACATGCTACCCTTCAGATTAATCCTGAAGTTCAACACACAACACATTATTTCTCAATTTTCTTTAAGAATAAAAAGATTCAATAAAAATTCAAAAAGGTCATTCTCTTCTTGGTTGGGCTGAGAACTTTTCAGCACTTCCTTGTATAAGAGTAGGCTGAAAAGTTCATATGATGATGTAATATCAGCTGTTGATGACTTTTTTTTACCAATGGCATTCAAGCACTGCAACACAAATGGAAGAAGTGTGTGGACTACTAGGAGAGCTATGTTGAAATAGTAATCTACAGAAATATTTCTAAAAAATGAAATGAGGTCACAACCATTCACCTTTGTCAAATATTAAAATAAGAAAAAATTTTTGTGTATGACAGAGGAAGTAGGTATGAAAGATTAAAAAAAAAAAGAAATACATTTTATAATAATGCTATTAAATTAATGTTTTGACAATGAAGTTTGTATATATAAAATTTAACTTGATAACAGGAAAATTTGTTTTTTAAATTAAAGAGGCATTAAAAAATAAATGTAACTTGTAGGAAGAAATGTTTAAACTTTTGATACAACTTGTATATGGATAATAGATTCTTTTGCTAATTCATATTTATCATTTTTAGTGTTTTCTGAATCCAGTTTTTTTGTACAAGAAGCAGAAATCTATATATTACTAAAATTTTCATTAGTTTTAATCAACCATATTCTGAATATAAGGGAGATAACTAGTATACTAATTAGAATCCTTCATTCCTTTCTAAATAGACTGCCGTTATAAAACCCAGTGTGTTGTCTAGTTGCTTTTTTTAACTTTTGTGAAACGTAAAATTTTCAATATATGTGGATATTTGTCGCAAATAGTTCTCTAAACACGTTAAAGCACTCATTTTTAGGCTAAGTGTTAGAACTTTGGATCACTTTTAAGTGTTTTACATTTTCTTGCATCCATGAAGATTTTTTGTGTTTCAGCTATAATATTAGTTCTAAACCCTCTATAACTTTTATGAACTTTTATTTCAGGTGAAAAGCAGTGTGGAAATAAGTTTTTTTGAAATCTATAATGAAAAGATTCATGATCTTCTTGAATTTGTGAAGGATAAACGAGCTAAAAAAACAGCTGTAAGTATTGGTAACTTCTCTTATTAATGCATCTTTCAATACTTTCAAATTGATTCAGTCATCATTTATTCATACTAAGATTAATATTCAAATAGAAACAATTTATTAAAAAATGAGAAACTTGTATTTTAATTATTTCATCTTTTTTTGTACATGCTAATGAATGATTATAAATGCCAAATTTTAATTTATAGATTTGTTAAATGTACAGAATGTTTCAAAAGTTGGACTGGGATTTTAAAATTTATAAATAATCTTTATTTAATATTTTTTATCCATTTATTTAATTAAAAAATTTTTTTTTAGAATAAAATCTTAAGCAGCAGTATTTTTTTAATAATTTAAGCAAATTTATAACCATTGTAGAAATTTTTCTATGCTGTAAAACAAAAAAAAGTTTCCAACAAACAAGAATGTTATTTCAAATGCCCAGACGACTTTTGGGAGACCTTGTGTTTATTTTTTATTCCCTTATATAATTTCTACAGGACAGTGGCATGATGTTTAGAGTGTTCACCAATAGCCCGGGAGACCTGGGTTCAATCCCAGGTTGAGTCATACCAAAGACTCAAAAAATGGTACTTGATGCCTCCTTGCTTAACACTCAGCATTATTAGATATGGATCAAGGGTAAAGTGGAGCAATCCAAAGAAAGGCGTAGCACCCTCCCCTACACCTTGGTGTAGTAGCTATTGAAAAGGGAGACTTCAGGTCACCCTTGACTATGGTTGCTAACTTTACTTTTACTTATATTAATTTGCTAAAAACATCCATAAATTTGCATTTTTTATAGTTTTAGATTATTTTTTAGATTTATTTTGCTTTATTTTTTAATAGCTAAAAGTACGAGAACATCCAGTACTTGGGCCATACATTGAAGGGCTTTCAACTCATATGGTCAATTCTTTTGAAGATATACAGGTAAAAAGCTATCTTTTTGGTTGGAAGTATTTTAAATATATAAGCAGTTATTCAAGAGAAACTACATGAAATATCAACAATGTACTTCTTAAAATAAACATTTTTAATAAAATTTTCTTTCCTGACACTTCTGTTTAAAAATACTTTATCTGGTTTGAAACTTTTGCATAACCATTTTTGAAAATTGATTTGCATACCCATTCTATTCAGAAAGCCTACTGCAAGACATAATCAAATATGGAAATAATTCAGAAAAGGTCTATATTTTACCTGTGAAATCAATGTCAAACATCTACTTATAAGCTGGGGATCATTAGAAATACTTTAAAGTGACCTAAGACTTTTGTATACCATAATTATTTGTATAATCTTATACACATGTACCCTTAAATTTGAACTATGAAATTTTGTGAAAAAAAATTCTCACACTGACGTTTTAAAATTTTCTTGCACCTATATTAAGCATTTGTTCAACTTTTTATTGGTTTGTACCAACTAAAAATAAGAATTTATATGGTTTACATTGTCTTAAAATACAAAATTTACACAGTATTTAAAGCAAAAACATGAACATGTTTACAAAAAAATGAAACCAACTTGCAGAGAAAATATGTTTACATGAGGAGAAACCAAATTATAAACAAGCACACATTCCAGTGGATATTTCTCTGTAACAGTGTTAAACACATTAATTTGAACTCTTGATATAAGTTACTTTTGGTCATTCCATCTGAAATGTGGTGAGGCATATAGTTGGAAAAAAAAGTTCTTGTGTATGATATACGCTAAGAAATCTGGAAAAATAGTCCATCTTATACATAAATAATTCTGGTATTTTGGAAGATATGTTGAAAAATATGGTTGGGCTCCAAAAGTCAAACTAAAGAAATAGATGTATATGTTGTTACATTCTCGACAACAAATTTTATATATAACTGTTCAATTGTTTTTGATGTACGAGTAATGGTTTTTATGCCTAAGTGGTTTAATTTTTTTTCAGTAGGGGAGTTGTTGGATTTTGAGGTAATATTATATAAGTAAAATATACATGGGGAAACTTCCAGAAATCTAAAAAAGAGAATATATGAACATTAAAAAGAATTTAAATCTGGAAACACATCCAATTCTTTAGTTTTGCATAATATTTTAACCCGCCATACATATGTCTTTCCGAACTCAACCATATTTGCTCTCATACACAATAAAGATAAACCTAGAATTGAAGCTTATTCAATATACAGTTTTAATACAAATTTCCAAAAACCAGGATTTTATAAAATATCACCTTTCTTAACAAAAATGATGCTAGAACTTCAAGATCCATTTCTGAATTTTTGAAATTGTAAATGCTTTAAAACATTTCTCAAAACTGTGAAGCAATGTTACTTTTTTTAGATAAAGAGATTCCGTTTCATGACTTAATTTATTTTAAATATATTTTCTTGTATTACAGTTTTTTTTTTAAAAAATTCAAAACATTTGCCCTGAACATGACTTGGCTTGCATGCTAAACATATTTTCTATTATTTTATTTGTATAGTTAAAATAATTTTAATAGAAAAACTTATATGCAGGCAAAATATTAAAGTTGAAATGCATGTTGGCAATAAATTTTCATCCACACCAAGTATATTCTTCTGTTTATTTTTTAACATATTTGTAAGATATATATATCATTCAAATACGTGGTGCATCCAATAAGTTTCCAGACTTTTTTTGTAGAGGCATTTAAAATTGTCGTAGACTCTTGAAAATTCAGTATGTTATTGCTATACATCTTATGACTGACCAATTTTTATGATTTCAGGTTCAAATGAACAGCTACAGCAGGAATTGGAATACACCCTACTAAAGCCTGATTATCACAGCTGGTGAATTTCAAAAATGCAATCTATTCGTGAGGACACTTTAGAAGAACGATATGCATTAAAATTCTGTTTTAAACTTGGAAAAAATGCCACAGAAACGTATAGAATGCTTCAGACTGTTTTTGGACCATCTTGCATGAATTGAGCATCAGTTTTTGAGTGGCATAAGAGATTCAAGGAAGGCAGGGAGTCTGTTAGGGATGATGAGAGGTGTGGGAGGAGTAAGGAAGTCAATACACCAGAGTTGATTGGCCAAAGGGTTAGGGTGAGGGTTACTATGTTGAGGTTTTAAGGGAATTCAGGAAGAGATTCCATCAGAAGAGGCTAGCACTCTTCAAATCGGGTCAGTGGCATGTCCAGACCTTGCTCCCTGTGACTTTTGGTTATTCTCTAGGCTCAAGGAAAAACTTTGAGGCTGTCGTTATGAGACAATTGAGAAGATGAAAGAGGCTGTGATGAAGGTCATTGACACGCTCACACAAGAGGACTTCCATGGGGCCTTCCAGAAGTTGTTGCAGTCGGAGGAGATTAATCCGAAGGGGACTAGAGTTTCATGTGTGTGCCCATATGAAAAAAAAGTCTGGAAACTTATTTAATGATCCTCGTAATTGGAATATTTTTGGTATTCATTAGTTTTCCTTGATTTTTGGTAGTATTTTATTTCAATTAATTTAAATTTTTTCTCAAAATTAGATGATATTTATTTGAAAAAATATGTATTCATATTCAAATTTTCGTTTTTTTATTTTGTTCCTTGTACTTAGAAAATTATTGAAATTGTATCAGAAACCTTCCCACTTTTTTTTTTTTTTAACTTAGTGTTGGATTAATCTTGGGAATAAGAACCGTGCAACTGCTGTGACAGGGATGAATGATAAAAGTAGCCGATCTCATTCTATCTTTACAATGGTACTTACACAGACAAAGGTAAGTTTATTTCCATTGTAACTGTTCTTTTTCATCCTCCTAACTGGTTGAAATGGATTCCAGTGATTACTAACAAAAATGAAGTCTTCACCTTATTGTGTTTCTGCCAACAAAAAAAATAATATCTTTACTTTATTTGTCTCTGCCTGCTAAAGTAAAGTCTTCACTCAATTGCATTTTTTTGCACACACTCCTTTCTCCCACATGTGGTGTTTTATACTTGGCTGATTAACTTGTTAAAAAAAAATTGCATATGCTACTTTTGCAAATTCTCTTCATTTGAGCCCTTGTTTTACTTTAAATAGAGGTGTTAGGGCTGCCAGGTTTCTTTTTTCCTCTCTTACTTGGATGTACCATTTATTTTGTACATCAAGTATAAACATGCTCACTTTGCCATATGGGATAAACTGTCTTCTCTTCTACAGTAACATTATAACATCTAGTTATTATTTGTTGAAAGATACCTTGGTAGCAATATCTCATTTGCCTAGTTGGCTGGGGCTGTAAAGTACACCGACTGCTTCTCTGCTGAGGTGTAAGACGAGTGTCCTGGATATGACACTAAACAATCTGATGGTGGGGTTCCAGTAATGTTGGAGCTTTGGGGAATGCAGAGTACCCCTTCATTGCCATCGCTCTCAGGTCCATTCTGGCCCAGAGTGGTAGCATATAATAAGGGTCCTATCTATGGGTTAAATACAACTAAACTGTGGTTTCTTGAATTTACTGTTTTTTGCATTTAAACTATGTATTTATGCTAAACTGAATTGCTTGAAATAGAACTGTTCTGACATATAAACTGTGTACTTATGCTAAACTGAATTATCTGAAATAAAACTGTTTTGACATTAATTCTGTGTATTGCCCAGTCAGCTGTTGCTGTAGAATGCACTGACTGCACCTCTGCAGAGGGGTAAGATCCCCCCACCCACCTAGTGAGTGTCCTAGATATGACGCTAAACAATCTAATGATGAGGTTTCAGTGATGCTTTTTAGGAATGCGGCACACCCCTTCATTGCCATTGCTCCCAGGTCCACTCTGGCCCGGAATGGTAGCACCTGATAGAGCCCTATCTATAGGTTGAATAGAACTAAACTGCATTGCTTGAATTAGAACTGTTTGACTAAACTGAATAGCTTGAAATAAAAATGTTTTTGACAATTAAACTGCATACTTATGCTAAACTGAATTGTTTGAAATAGAACTGTTTTTGACATTGAAACTGTACTTATGCTAAACTGAATTGTTTAATATAGAACTGTTTTGATATTTAACTATGTGTAAACAAAATCTATACTTATACTAAACTGAATTGACTGAATTTGAACTGTTTGAATAAACTGAATAGCTTGAAATAGAAATATTTTTGACAATTAAACTGTGTACTCATGCTAAATTGAATTGTTTGAAATAGAACTGATTATTTATATAAAAATGTATTTAAATAGAATTAAATTGCGTACTTATGCTGAACTGATTTCTTTAATTAGAACTGTTTGACTAAATCGAATAGCTTGAAATGGAAATATTTTTGACAATTAAACTGAATTGTTTGAAATAGATCTATTTGCATAAAAATGGATTAGGCATTAAATAATTTACAAAAGTTGATATGCTATAAAACCCAACCAACCAATATCTAATCTACTGAAAGCAATGTCAACATATGCATAAGTAAAGTGTGGACTGCTATTGACAGGTTAACCACCATATGGAAATCTGATCTGATATAATAAAAATGAGAATTCTTCCAAGCTGTAACTGTGTCAGTACTGCTCTATAGTTGCACCACTTGGACTCTAATGGTGGGAACTATACAAGGATGATTTCTATATTAGAATATTTTCTGTTAAGTCACATGAACATTGTTAGACACACAGCTATATATAGTTATGCTGACATATAAGTTTGAGAAAACAAAGATCTTCATTTTGTACACAGGTAAACAATCCAGTACCTTCTTGCTGCTTCTAAAATGAATTCAGTTGAAGATTTGGTTCTTAAGTTGATCAGTCTGTTTTCAGCTACCCTATAAAGCAAAAAAAAAGTAAACTGAATTCTGGATGGAGTATAGTTTATCACTATACAAGCATAGATCTTGGTGATGCTATCAACTCAGCTTTGTACACAGGCCTCAGGTTGCTTACAGTACCTGCTGTTGTTTAAGTGATCATCCATCTAAGTATTGAAAAGGCTCATTACTGCTTAATTTAAGTAATTTTGCAGGAACCAGTGTTTTTAGCATGACTTGACTATAAGTAGGTCTGTGATATTAGCCAATCATGTAAAAGTAAAATTCTGTGCTCACCCACATTCTCACCAGTTCAAACTCAACAAGTAGATGAACCTTTATGATATGACGATATTGAAAAAATTTTTTTTTCAAATGTTATTTAGATTTTAATCAAGATAGGTTTTTTTAAAATTATTTGATTGAAATTTTTCAGGATGGATTTTTTAATTCTTTTATTGAAAATGTACAATTTTTTAATCATAATTATCGTATAGATTGTGTTTCTAGATATTTCTTGGTTGTGGATTTGAAAAACTTAACTTTAAAATAATTTCAGACTCAACAGATTGATGGACAGAAACACGATCATTCAACAACCAGTAAAATAAATTTGGTTGATTTAGCTGGCAGTGAACGACAAGCTACATCTCAGTGTTCTGGTGAAAGATTTAGGGTAAGTGAAAATTGATCATGATTTTCCTCTTAAGGATTTGATAAAATTCTTTATAGAATATTTCCTTTTTAGAATCTTTAGAATATTCAATTTATGTTTTTTTTTTTTTTTTTTTTTTTTTTTTATTAATTCAAATAGCTAGTTTCTCTATTAATAATAATAATAATATTAATTCAGAAATGATTAGAATCTTATTACATTTTAAGTTGAAAAAATACACAAAATTAGATATGGAATATTAGTTTTCAAAGCTGTTTGAAATATATATATTCAGTGAAAGGTTTAAGATTGAATTAATAGATTGTATTAATGGGATGAGTTTGAACTCCATTTGGGCTATTATGTTCATTTTTGGATTAATACCCTTGGTAAAGACATGAATCCTCTTACCCCCCCCATCCGCCAAGCTGTGGGTTAAATAGTATCATTGTTGTTATTGTTCTACAAGGATACTTTGGCATTAAATAACCCACAAAGATCAATATGCCACTAAACAAAGAAATTGAACCTATATTAATGGTTTATGAAGGTCAATCTGGAATCTTGAGAATAAGATTATTGCTTGTCTCCTGGTGCTGATGACAAGACATTTAAAATACTCTTGGAGGATAAAGCAATTTCTGGTCGAATGATAATTTTGTAAGATCAGCCTTTGTGTTGAATGTCATTTTTAATGATCCAAATCCTTGATATAAGAGATATAACTATGAAAGGCTAATTAAAATCCTTCGCTTAAAAGAAGCACTAATATCATGTATGATGTTACAAAAGGAATATAAGTTCACAAGTTCTCTCCTACTAAATAAATGATATAGGGATGAACATTATTGATGATAAAAAAAATCTCTATATTTTGTGTAAAGAGATTTTTTATGAAAATGTTTAGAGTATAAACGAATTCAGATCCTTTCATTGAGTCTAATTCAAATATGACAAAAAAACCATATACTGTATTTCCCAGCTTATAACACACACAGTTTACTATAGTAATCCTTCCAAGCTCCATAACTGTTGATTTCAAACTTCAGTTGATAACTTTTGTAACATGGTGGCCGACAGATCCACACCACCTTATCACACTTCTTTTATATCATAATACTTTTCCCCCTTTACTCACATGTATACACTTACTGCTTGTCATTATGACCACCATATTAACATAGCAGCAGGGATTCCTGGTATAAACGCATATATCGATGATATGGTTATATATCATAACACGTAGAGGGAGCACTTTAAAACAATAAATGAGGTATTCCGAAGTCTCTGCAATGCCCAATTAACTATAAATTTATCTAAGAGCGACTTTTGCCTGGCAGAGGTGAAGTACTTGGGACATGTGGTGAACCATGATAAGTTTACCCCCAATAAAAGCCAAAATAGCTGCTATAGCAGAGTTCCCAATCCCCATGAATGTCAAAAGTCTTAGGTGATGTCTAGGAATGTCTAACTATTATAAGAGGTATTGTGCAAATCTCTCAGAAATACCTACACCCCTAACTAATCTGCTAAAAAAGCAGAAAAGATCTAGATGGTTACATAAATGTGACAAATCATTCAGTCAAATAAAAAAAAATGTTAAGTTCTAATCTCATTCTAAAGGCCCCAAACTTTATGTGATGTTTAGATTAGCAGTTGATGTGAGTGATCCGGGAAGTGGATTGGTTTTACTTCAGAAGGATTCCAATCGCCAGTTACACCTTGTAAGTTATAACTCTAAGAAATTAAATTCCAGGAATCTTATTCAACAATATTAAAAGTAGGCATTAGCATTAGTACTAAGCTTACAGCACTTTGAAATTTACGTAACAGCTTCCCCTCACCTACTATTATTTATACGGATCACAATCCACTGGTGTTTATTAACAGAATGAGGAATAAAAGCAGGCAGTTACTAAACTAGAGCTTAACTTTGCAAGAGTACAAATACAAATATTAAGGTATCTGAGAATGTATTGGCAAATGCATTAAGATGTTAAATGAGCAGACATACCTTAAAAAAAAATATACATATAAGCACTCAAGGATATACTATATACAAAAAAGACAAACAGACATTTTTCTTTTTCTTTTGCATTGAGTGATGTGACACGGCGGCTTACAGAGCCATGCCTCCTTATCACACTTTCATAATGTAATACCTTTTCCTCTCCACTCGTATACACCTACTGCTTGTCACTACTACTATCATATTATAATAGCAGCTGCAGCCGGCAACACAGACATTCAAAGCTCTAGAGGAGTGCTGATTGAACAATGACAGCCAATCAGATATTAATATTATGGTGCCAGAAAAAAATGGTTGATCCAGCGCACAAAACAACTGAAGAGAGCCAGTTAGAAATGCAGCATGATATAATTGGGATGTGAATGATCTTTTGTGAGAGAAAATATTCAGGTGAAGGATGATCCAGAGTTAGCATGAAACTTGCTAATAACTCTGGGCCATCTTTGTTATTCCTTCTGCATAGCAGTGTCTTATTTCAACTCCAGAGATGAATAAAGAATATATATACAGAAAATCTTCTCAGATTGAATGAAAAGATTTATGAATAACTTCACATAACTGAACAAAATCGATGGGGTAAAGAAGGTGGAAAAGAAGTGGAAAGAAAGAATATGAAATATAATTTTATTTAGAATTATAAATGACTCAAAAGAACTATCAATCAAGATAAGTTTGTTGAGTTCCATTCCCATTTCTATGTTGCATGCACTCATATATCAAGAAAGAATTCCATACATACATCCTTACCCAAATAAATAGTAGAATCCTAAAATGTTAGTGATCATGTTTGCTCATTTGAAATTATGAACTTGGTAACTATTCTTTTGCACCCTCGATCCCTATCTCCTAATTACTTTTCTAACTTTTATAATTAGAATATTTGTTAAACTAATGTCAGTCTTGCCTTGTTGCATTTATTTTTATCTTCCCATAATATCTTGAACCTGGAGTAGAAATCCTTCAACATCATTCTTGTTTCTTTTTAAAGAACATTTTTTTTGTTTCATCTGGATGGAGACTTAGTAGTCAAAAGGTGGCAACCCTGACTCATTTCCCACTCACTGGTTGTAACACTTTTTTTTTCTTTTTTTCTTTTAAATTTAAATAGCAAAAAAGGAATGGAGATATATAATGTTCTAATGTTCTACTGATAGTTATTTCTTTTTAAAGAAGCAAAAACTATATAGCTTCAAATCTTTGTAAAAATTTACTTGATGAAGACATTAATTCATTCAAAATGTTCAACAAATAACAATTTCAAGTTTTATTTGTGTTTGAAAAGCAAAAAATAATCAACTCTTTTTAGTTGAATATGCTGAGACTTGTAATTTTTGGCAACATTAGTAAAATATACTAAAAAATTGTTTGTTGCTGTTTTTACAAACAAATCATTGTATTTCTTTTTTCTTTGAATGATTTACCAAATGTTTATGTTTTGAAATATTAGTGTTAAATAAAACGAAGAAAACGTGTTTACTATTTTTTATTAAAATAATAATTTGAAAAGATACAAGAACTTAGAGAAATATCGATATTATTTGCTTGAAAACAACAGAGTAGTAATAAATAAAAATATTTATTTAAAAACAAGCATTTCTTTAGTTATTACCCTTAAAGATTTATTTTTACAATAAAAATATGTCATAAATATGAGAAAAGTTCAAATCTTTAAGAAAATGACTTCAAAGCCTCTTTACAGAGTGACTGATGCCTTTGAAAAGACTTTTTCCAGACTGTCTCCTGTCTTCTAAGAAAAATGATCCATCAGAAATGTAGCACCTAGCTGACAAATCATGCTTGCTTCTAAACAAAAATATGAGTAGTTAAAATTTTTCGGCTTTCATGTCTAATTTTCCTGTGTAATTCCTCCTTCTCTCTCTCATATACATTTAACACAGTTATAAAACAACCCCAGAGTTTGGCTCAAACTTTCTTTTTTTTTGCTTTTTTATTGTTTAATGTTTTTAAAAAATAATTCATATAATGGATGTCTATCTCCTCTCCAAGTAACATGTGACAGGTTGTACCAGTAGCAACGGCTGTCTTCACTGCAAGGGCAAATTACCCTGTCAGACTGACATGCTGGTAGGGTGTTTAAATTCAGAGATTTCCTACTCTTAAACTAGTTTGCCTACCTACAAGACTAAAGAGCCCACTATCTACTTAAAAGTGGAAGGAAAAGGGTTGGATTCATGCCTTTTTAAAGGGTATTGGCTCAAAGTGAATGCAAACAGCCATGTCTAGGATTTGAACTTGTGTTGTCATGTCCATTTCTTATGATAGTTACTATGTTACATGCACATCTGTGTTGTTTTATGTATTTATCCATTTCCTTCACCTTGGGCAAGATGTGACACAAGATCAATTTTTAGGCAGAGTAAAGTTGGTTTGAATAGTGTTTTCTTTCTCTTGTACTGGTTGCCTAACTAGGGCTAAAGAACCCAATCTGATCTATTATTTACCCATAGCTGGATAGAGAAGATGCTCCCCCAAGGGCTATAACATTAGTATGAAGTGAAATATAAACAGTCTCATCTAGGATTTGAACTCAGGTCACCAATTTCATTTCCTATGACACTAACTGTTATGCCAAGTGCACCTCTGTGTTGATGAATTGATTTTTTTTTTTTTTTTTTTTTTTTTTTTGATATTTAACTTTTCCAGGGAAATGTGATTTTTTTTTTTTTTTTAAATTTCAGAATTACTACAAGTTGTGGCTTACATTTTTAATTTTAACAAAATATCACTATTTTTATCAAGTACCATATAAACTATAATTATCCCTGACAAAAATTTAGAATTTTCATACTCGGGGATATTCACTGATGTTTTTTCATTTAGCTGTAAATAAGCTAACAGATAAGATGCAAAACATTTTATTTAATAGCTGAACATTCTGGAAATGCAGATTATAAAATTTTTCATAATTTTTTTCCTCGACATTGGGTCATTCCATATTTTACTCTGCATGGCATTGGGTAAATACATCAGTATGGAGGCATGTGGGATATAGTAATTATTGTCATAGTCCAGGTTTAAAATATTGTTCAACTGAAGCCAAATTTTTTTCTGATGCAAGTATCATTGGGAAACAAGTTTTAGTAAAAGAACCAAAGCCATGAGAAGTCATGAGATATTTTTGAATCATTCTGCCTTTTTCTGGAAGTTTTTCTTTTTTACTTGAAAAAAGAACAATGTACATCCCTAAGCAAATTCACTGCTGTTTTAATGATCTTTATCATCTGGCAGTAGCTGTGGTCATTCATTGGAAAACTTTTATAAAACTTGCTAGCTCTCTCTCTCTCCTCCTCCTGTACACTGCTGCTTAGTATCATGGAAAACTATTAATTTATTATTTTATTTTTTAAGTGAGGAGAGGATAAATTATGACAAAGACAAAATATTCATAATCTTTCTTGGATATATTTTCATGTAAAATTTTAATTTATATACTTTAATGGGGAGTACACAAGAATGCTGGAATTAGCACCCGACAAAACTGCACTTGTATGGCCACTTACCTACTATCTCACAAACCATCCAAAAAATACACGTAAGACATGCTGGGCACTACTGGTGAAGTAAGAACAAACTTGTATGTGACATTCTCATGTAGACTCTTACACATGGACACACCCATGTTGGCTGACCAGTAAAAACTTACATTCATCAGCTCTATTAGTCCTCTAGATAATATCTAGAGGACTTACCAAGTGCAACGGTTGCTAGAGAGAGGAAGTCAATGTAATCCATGCTGTTGGTATGCTATGATGATGCAACCAGTGAACTATTTTTTTTTTTTTTTTTTTTTTTTTTTTGTAAACATCTACCTATTATCATTTATTTATTTATTATGTCTTTTATAGGAAGGTATCAACATTAATAAATCATTGATGACTCTTGGAAAGGTTATTGCCCTTCTGTCTGAAATCTCTGCTAATAGTAGCAAGAAGAAAGTGTTCATTCCTTATCGAGATTCAATTCTAACTTGGTAAGATTATTTTTTGACTTGATTTCACTTTTCAAAAGTTTATCTATAGTTTTTCACTTTTTATTTTTTGTTTTTATTTATTTTTGTAAGTTACTTTAAAATCACCTTAAAATTTCTATTCATAAATTACAAAAGAGTAAATTTTCTTTGACTTTTAAATTTATAACAAGATTGCAAATATTATTGATAATACTTGTCTATATTTCTAAGATGAAGCTTGATAATTGTTATCACTTTGAATATTTGGACTATTGACCTCATCTTTATTGTTATACGCACAATCTTTTGGCCAATATGTCCTTTGGCCTTCTTCAGGTGTTTCATGTCAAACTCAGAAGTTCACACAGAATCTTGAACTGAAACCTTTATTTTAACCACAGGGGTAGACTGTTCCAAGCGCTTTTCAACCAAGTGCTTCTGAGTGAAATCATCTGGAGGTTGTAGGTTCTATCCCAACAACAGGTAGGAATAACAAAAGAATACTTACTATAACTAAACACTTGTGCCTGGTCATGGTTAACTGAATTGGAACTTTCTACTCTTGTGGTTCAAATAAAGGGCTCAGTTTGAGATTCTGTGTGGACTCCCAAATTCGACATGAAACACCTGAAGAAGGCCGAAGGACATATTGTCTGAAACATTGTGATTATAACAATAAAGATGAAGTCAATAGCCCGAATATTCTAAGTAGTAACAAAGAAATAATAGTTCAGGAGCTGACCTAGTTAAGTACAAGACAGGTATAATGAGTATGTGAATGAATTAGCTGAATTACCATAATTTTAAGGTATAACTTATTGTTTTTACAAAAATAAGCTAGGACATTTTAATCATTCACCCTATAAAAAAACAGTGATATGAGGGAGTTAAATCACACCTGTTCCCTACCAAAAAATCTTAAGGGACTTAATTTTCCCCAATTTATAAAAAAAAAATCTAGAGAACTCCTAAAACAACTTGGAAGACTTTCTACTATCTAAAACAATTTGAGTGACTTTTAGCTCTTATCCAACCCATAAAAAATCCCCTAGGGATTTTTAACTCTCCTCCAACAAAGTATTACCAATGCAAACTTTCAAGAATTATTTCCCTTGTGACTTGGGAGCATCAAGGACCATGCAGTTCAATCTTGCATTAAGAATTAACATCAATACTTCTGACCTTCCAAAATTTTAACTCACTTCCAGCAATTACCATCATCAATTCACATGATCTTTCAACTTTCACTCCCATAAAATGAACACAGGGGAATTTTAACTACCCTTGCACAAATCAAAACAAAATAAAATATGGCGGAAGTATAACCATCCCCACGCTACTGGAAGCGTCAGCATGTATAACATTCCAATATTTCATCTGTGGAAATGTCAATCTATTTTGTCTCCTAAAACTTTCACTCCAACAAAAAATTAAAATGATTCAGATGACTTAAACTACCTCTGAAGAAAAAAGAAATAAATGAAAATATAATAGGGAAATGTTTAACTATCCCTATTATCCTGGAAGCATCAGTTCACCTGACCTTTCAAAATCTGCCATCACTAACATTTCTCTCCATTCGCCAATAAACCTGGGGATTTTACCTTTGCACAAATCAAAACAAAAATTTATAGAGGAAACCTAACTATCCCTTCACCACTGCAAACATCAACTCATCTGACCTTCAAAATCACCCGTTGTGTCAATACATCTGACCCTCTTGAACACATACAAACTGGAGAAATTTTCAATTGAAAAGAAAGAAAAAATCCTAGAGGGGTTTGAAACAAGTTAAAAAAAAATATTAATGAGGATTTCAACAAAGAAAACATAAAAAATGAAATATGAGTAAAAGTTCATTAACCTCTCATTAGTCCATCTTTGATTCATTGGACCTTTGCTCCCCATTCTCTCTCTGTGCATGTTTCTATTAACAAACCTGAGGTTATTCCTAACCACCCTGCCTTACACTGCCCATCAATACATAGCGATATGAAAACAAACTTGAGCTTTGGTCAGTTCTCTGCCTCATTCTGTCTAATTGCAGCTCATTGTTAACTCTGCAGTTGATTTTCCTTGAATTGCTTGGAGCTTAGCTTGGCTTAGCAGTTTCGTTTTTTGTATCCAAGAGCCAACTGCCCACAGCTGACTTTTCCTCAAACTGATTCCTAACCATAGCTGACAGTGGGGTAGGGAAGGACCCCAACTTTGTTTGGTGGTCCTTTTTCTGTGATCTAATTGTCAACTGCTTACTACTAATCCAGACACAGACTGCCCCATTGAATTAATGGGGTTTGGACTTTTGGAAAGGAAAAACGCTTTTCTTGCTTTGATCCCCCAGTACTAAAAGATAAAAGAAATCAGATTCTTGTCTGTTGACCACCAACCATATTAGTGTCAAAAACTTCAGTTGACTATGGTCCTTTAAAAATAACCCTTTCATTCCTATTGAAAATCCTTCTCTTTCTATTTTATTGTCTTTTAAAATTTGCTGACCCAACTTATTTAGGTACCCCTTTAATGCTGTTACACATATACACTCCTATGCTTATACATATTCGTACAAATATGCTTGCAGGCTCGGTCAGCTGGGGTTGTAGAATACACTGACTTCATCTCTGCAGAGGGATAAAACTTCCCCTATGACTGCACCACTGCAGAGGGGTTAAAACCCCTTCAATGAGGCTACCTGTTAGCCCTGGGTGGCGACCTGTAATGCTTAAGGACGGGATCCTGGTGGCTGAGCAGTCCTTGACTTGGCAACCAAAGAGGTCATGAGACTTGCAACACTTCACTTTAGCCCTTATTGGGCTAGATTGGTGGTTGGACATGCCCAATCCAATCACTCAGCTGGTCATGTCAGCCCTTTTTCAGATTTTTGCAAAAATCTGAATTAGAGGGTGATGGCTGTAGAGTCAATCATGCTGAGGAAAGACCTATACTCCTTTCTGTCCCTGAGTGAGTAGTTATCTTGGGAATGAAAACCCAGGGACAAAACTAAATTGTCTACCACCAGCATGAGTATATTGACTTGTTACTAGGTGAATGGGTTTCCCCCTAGGCAAATCCCCATGTGGGACTTCATGGTGGATGGGGAGCATAGTCAACGAAACTCAGACCTTCTTTATGGCTTATGAAAAAACAACCCATGAAAAGACCCCTCACAGAATCAGAAAGGGAAAATGAAGTGGATGAAAACTTCTATCAATTCATAGTACTTGAATCAATAGAAGAAACCCCAATCACCAAACTATTCCCATTCCTGATTAAAAAAACAATAGAAACACACTGTAAACCAATCAATATCAAAAAAGCTATGAACAATACCATTATTATACAAACAACAAATCAAAAACAATCAGAAAAAATTCTAAAATGGAAACAATTTGGAAAACTAAATGTAAAAACATACCCTCACCCAACCCTAAACTTCCTGAAAGGAGTTACAAAATCCCCAGACCTTGCATCGTGTTCCCTTGAAGAAATAAGACTACATCTTAAACCACAAGGCGTAACAGATGTGAGGAGAATCTCCATACGCAAAGAAACAAGAACCATAGACACAAACACCTACATACTAACATTTAATAAACCCACAACTCTAACTTGTATTAGAATAGGTTACAAAAATAGAAACTTATGCCTTCTTTGGAGTGGCATGTTTGATCATCGTTGAGTGGAAATAACTGTCATGCAGTTCACTGGTCACCCTCTTCTGGTGCATTACTTTGTGACTGCACCGTGGGATTTTAACCTCGTCCCATATTGTCAGCCAAGCTGTATTTTACAGTATTCAAGACTGTTTGACTGTGTGCAAACAGATCAGAATGATTTGTATAGGATGAGATACTTGAAATCATTTGGCTGTGAAGAAAAATAAGCTTGAGCTTGTTGAAAATATTTTTAGCAGAATGTTTACAAATCATATATCCACTTACAAGTCATGTGTATAACTATTTCACTATGTGCAGGCGGATCATTGATGTTGGGTTGAATTGTTGATGTTGTATAGCAGCAATGCTTGAACCCATTAGTTTTGTGTGGAGGCAGGTGGGCTCTGGCTCATTTGGAATATTATCTACTAAGTATTCGTTTATAAATCTTTGGTTTAATATGCGTATAAACAAAGTTTAGCATTGTGTGGCCTGCAGGGGTTTTTATGCCATAAAATCAACCAAAACAAACCAGACCAAACTTGAGAACATTTTGAGTCTTCCAAAAAACCTCACCCTTTCACTGAAATCTGACAAAATCAAACTTTTCACCAATATCTGGCCAAATAGAATCAAGAACTATTGAAAAAAAACCCCCCAAAACCCATGCCCTAAAACCCGCGTAGAAGACAAAACCAACCTAACCTTTCTTGGCATTAAATGACCCACAGAGGTTGATATGCCGTTAAACAAAACTCAAACTATGAGTGTCCTGTATATAGCACTAAAATATCTGATGGTGAGGTTCCAGTGATGCTCAAGCTTTGAGGAATGTGGAGTACTCCTTCATTGCTATTGCTCCTAAGTTCATTTTAGCTTGGAGTGGTAGCATCTGGTAGGTTTCTATCTATGGGTCAAATAGAACTAAACTATGTATTTTAGCTAAACTGAATTGTTTGAAAGAGAACTGTTTATATGTATAAAAATGGATTTTGCATTAAATAACCTACAATGGTTGATATGCCAGAAAACCAAGCCAAATATGTTTGCAACTACATACATATACATTTACAACTATATGTCTACAGATATGCTTGTACCTACATGCATATGCATTATTGCATCTAAATTTGTGCATCTAGAGAAAAAAGAGTTTACAGTGTCAGATGATATATAGGGTCTGCTACCCTGAAGGGTTGATATTTGTTAGAAGTTGTAAATCTCTTAATATATAAAATATATATGTTACTTAATATATTTATTGATAACACAACCTGGTCTTACTACCAAGTAATGAGAAATTCTGTTGTTATGACAACACAAGGCACTATTCGCCAATTGCATGTTGGCTTTTCTAAAAACATGTACACAAAGCTATCTGTTATGTATTAGCAACCCAGTCTCACTGCAGAGTAAGGAGAAGTTTCTTTATATTTGTTGCATTATTATTTTTTATAACCGGGACATTGGCCCAGCGGTTAGAGTGTTCGCCGATGGCCCGGGAGACCTGGGTTCAATCCCAGGTCGAGTCATACCAAAGACTTTAAAAATGGAACTTGATACCACCTTGCTTAACACTCAGCATTATAAGGTACGGTTCAAGGGTAAAGTGGAGCAATCCAGGGAATGGAGTAGCACCCTCCCCTACACCTTGGTGTAGTAGCTATCGAAAAGGGAGCCTTCGGGTCACCCTCGACTATGGTCGCTAACTTTACTTTACTTATTATTTTTAATATTTGGTCCAAATTTTGTCAATATGAAGTTCTGTTAAAATAATGTATTTTTCTAAAAAAATTTAATTCTATATTCTGATCTCAAGCTAAAAATACTGTTCTATATGTAAATTGTTATTTCTTACTGCTACACTGTTGCCATGATGGTTAATCATTTTATTATCTGGTTTGGATGGGTCGCGAGTTTTTCAGTTAGCTGTTAAGTTAGCTAAAATCTTTGAGTGAAATATAAGTCAAATCAGAAAGTTTAAGCAAGTACTTCAATGATCAGCACATAAATCCAAAAATGTAAACAAAATGGATTCATGTCTTGTCACAGGTTTGTTTGGGGAAATGAAAACAGTGAATTTTGGACGTGTGTGAGATGACACAATAATTTAGCAAGATGACATCACCCTACTGATGTCCTGAATTTTAGATAGATAAGAATTAGCAAATTTTGAAAAAGTAATCGGTTGTCAGTTAGAAGTTTGCATTCAGAGAGTTTGGTCAAGCTTGGGGTAGGGTGGGAGCACATCTCTTTGTGTCATAGACCCTTACAGATTTTCTCTCTCTCTCTCACTTGTGCTACTGTATGTAGTCTGAACATCAAACAATAAATGATTGTTAATTGTTGATGGAGAGTTCTTCTGCTTTTTGAGTTGCCAACACCAAGGCAACTTTGTTCCCACAGATCACCCTGACTGTCAGAAGAGGTTCTGGATGGATTGTGTTGTTCCCTATCTGTTGATCTTTTAAACACAGCATCGGCACAGAAAAGATTGATAAACAAACTATCTGAAAATGCCTTTGGCACCATTATCAGGATCAGACCAATTATTATTATTACATTTGGTATAGCAAGTGTTGTCATGCACAACGGTATTACATTTGGCGCTTGGCCCAGTCAGCTGGAGATGTAGAATACACTGACTACATCTCTGCAGCGGAGTAAGCCCCTCACCCCAATGAGTGTCTTGGATATGACACTAAACAATCTGATGGTGAGGTAGTAAGACCAGGTTGTGTAACATTCCTTCATTGTCATTGCTCCCAAGTCCAGTCTGGCCCAGAGTGGTAGCAATTGATAGGGTCCTATCTATGGGTCAAATAGAACTAAACTGCATACTTATGCTAAACTGAATTGCTTGAAATAGAACAGTTTTGACATTTATACTTATGCTAAACTAAATTATCAGAAATAAAACTGTTTTTATATTTAACTTGGTGTATTGCCAAGTCGCCTGAGGCTGTAGAATACACCAACTGCACCTCTGCAGAGGAGTAAGACCCCCCCCTAAGTGTCCTGGATATAACATTAAAACAATCTGATGGTGAGGTTCCAGTGATGCTGGAGCTTTGCGGAATGTGTAACATCCCTTCATTGCCATCACTCCCAGGTCCACTCTGGCCTTGAGTGGTAGCACCTGATAAGGCCCTATCTATGGGTCTAATAGAACTACTTATGCTAAACTGAATTGTTCGAAATAGAACTGTTTTGACCTTTAACTGTGTAAACAAAAACTATACTTATATTAAACTAAATTGTTTGAATTAAAGCTGAATAGCTTGAAATAGAATTGTTTTTGACAATTGAACCATGTACTTATGCTTTACTGAATTGTTTGAAATAGAACTGTTTATTTGTATAAGAATGGATTTGGCATTAAATAAACTACATTTGGTACTGGACCAAGCGATAGTGTTATAATTGATGTCAAGCCAAACCATTGTACCATATTTGTTACCGAGCCCAAAATAAGGGCTCAGATGCTGCAAACTATTGGGCTATATATTACAGGAATTTATTGTTTACATAATCTTAACTTTATAACTTCATTTTTAAAACTGCAATGTTATTAATATTTTACTGTATACAAATTAAATGTTAAGTACTGATGCAGTATTTTGTAATATTTCTAGTAATTGTTTTTACTTTTTAGGTTATTAAAAGAAAGTCTTGGTGGTAATTCACGAACAGCAATGATTGCTACTATCAGTCCAGCAAATTGCCATGTTGATGAAACACTCAGTACACTCAGATATCCTTTTATGATTTTGTTACCACTCTAAAAAAAATTGTGAAAAATGTTTAACCCTTTGAATCTTTAGCTGTTTGAGCTTCAGATACACTGTACCTGAGCCTCCAAAATTAATTAAAAAGTATAAAACACATTCAAATTGTTTTAGGGTGCAGTGATCTTTTTTTAAAGCTATTCCATTGATTGAAAAGCCACAATAAGTATTTTATTATTAATTAACTGACATGACCTCCTTTAGCTAGAAATATCTGCCTTACAATGTAGTATGAAATAGTGCTTATATATTCAGAAGGTTGAATTTTTAGGTATTTTGTTCCTAAATATCCATGTTTCAAGATAATCCTCCTCCTTAACACTGCTAAAATATGCCCAGCAGGCAAGGTTTATTGTCAACAGAGTACGGATTAATGAAGACACCAAAACAAAGAAGATTCAAGGTGAGACATTTTGTTGATAGATTGCTTGTTGTTAAAACTCTGAAACATTCCTTTTTAGGATTTTAAATCATTGTTTTAGAGGGAAAAATATGAAATTGATAAGTTTTTATATCAATTTGTATGTAAAATGTAATATTCATATATTCTAAAATCATATTTTTTGAGAAATTATTTTATGTAATGCCTTTTAACTTTTCTCTTTCGGATTATTGTGTAGTTTTTATTAGTTTAATACTGTATTGAATGCTGTTCACAACCTTATTAAATTCTTATTAGAAATTAGTTACATCTAACATTTTTTGGGGGAATGGAATCTTGATTATTTCTTAAGTGATTGTAAATCTTATTCTCCAGATGTAGGAATTTTATTTTATCGCAGGTTTCATTTATTAAAAAAAAAAAATTAGTAGATGACATCTGAATCCATTTGATTCCCATTGTAACATGAATTCATAATATTGATGCTTCTATTTAGAAAGAAATGAAGGATTTTAATTTGTATTTCATTGATATCTCTGTTATATCAAGAATTTGGATGATTAAAAATGACTTTCACCATGATTGCAATCCCCACAACATTAATGTTCAGTTGCGAAATGGACTGGAAATTACTTATTCTCTAAGATCATTTTTGAGTATTTTTTTAATAAAAATCTTGCTATAATGAGCAGTTTATAAATATACTCTCACACACACACAACACATGCACCCACTTGAAGATTGCTTTATTGACATGAAACTGCTGTCACGTGACAGGTCACTGTTTTTTGTCTTTTATGTAAAAGTGAGTTAGTGAAAATATCCTTTTAGCTATAATTGAAATAGTAGGGTTTTCTAGCTTTTGTCGGGCAACATAGAAGAAGGAAAATTTTGAATTATAAAGCAAAAGAGTGTTGTTTAGAAAATCTGTGGCATACAAGTGCACTATTCTTTTGTTATCAGCTTATCCAAAAAGTGTGACACCCTACAGAAGTTTTGATCACTTTAAACAAATCACCTGTGTAGGAAGTCCTGTAGTTCACATCTTTAATTGAACTGTTGGACTCTTATATGTTAGGCTGAACAGGAGAGTATATACATTTATCAATACATGCACATTTGTATACACTATATATATATATATATATATATATATACACGGGACATTGGCCTGGTGGTTAGAGTGTTCGCCAATGGCCCGGGAGACCTGGGTTCGATCCCAGGTCGAGTCATACCAAAGACTCAAAAAATGATACTTGATGCCTCCTTGCCTAACACTCAGCATTATAAGGTATGGATCAAGGGTAAAGTGGAGCAATCCAGGGAAAGGAGTAGCGCCCTCCCCTACACATTGGTGTAGTAAGCTATTGAAAAGGGAGCCTTCGGGTCACCCTCGACTATGGTTGCCAACTTTACTTTTTTTTTTTTTTTTTACTTATATAGTCCATAACTTTTGCATTCTCCACTGGTAGCTAGCAAGTCTAATACAATACAGGTAGAACCAATCTCACAGAGGCTACTTTTGCTTTCTAGGCTGGTCCTGTAATTGTTTTCAAATGAGGAGACAGCATGATGGATGTTATATTTCCAAGCCTCCCAATCAACATAGAGAGTAGACCATCAAGAGTAATTATGACATGATATATAAATAAATCTTTGTTACCAGAGAGGATATAAAAAGAAATTCAAAGTTAAATTTGCTTATATCATCAAAAATCTAATCATCTTCATTTTCAACAACTGTAGCCTAATGGTAAGGTAAATTTTTTAATACATATTTAAAGAAATGTGGGAGTTTTCAATGTTGTTTCTGAATGTTCTGCCACTTATGAAATGTTTTAATGATAGAAACAAATGAAAAGCTGTAGCTACTAAATCTGGTCAATATGAAGGTTGTGGAAGAATCTTCCATCTTGGGTTTGTTGGGATGCAGTCATTGAAAATGAAGGTGATTACATTTTTAATGATAATATTTAAATAAATTTAACTTGTATTTGCGTCTAAACTTAAATTTTTATCTCTGGTGAAGCTATTTTTATAGCAAAACATATCAATTTAATTTTCCAAATTGTCTTTTTCTCATATACATGCATATAAGGTGAGTTCAAAGTATATCGAGATGAAAGTTATATTTACCAACCCAGAAAGGAATAATGAACGAAATGTTAATTTTCTTCAAAATGATTTCCTTGGTATTTAACACTTTTATTCCAATGATTTTCTTCATTGATTGATGCATTTTAAAAATTTCTCTTTTGATATCATGTGAAGCTTCAATATTGTGTTTCTTTTAATGTCCTCAGATATCCTACCCTTGAGGTAAAGTTTGAGTTAAGAAATCAGAAAAAGTTTATTGGTGCTTGGTGTGATGAGTATGAAGGGTGCACAATTGTCTTTTGCCAAAACTTTTGATCAAAAAGATTCAAGGCAACTGAAGAAGAAAAATATTGTGAATTTGACTCATTCTAGACATCATCACTTTATTGTATGAATTGCTCGGTTTTGGATGTGTTTTATTCTAAACTTAAAAAAAATTTAAACGTGTGTGTACATATTGAATTTAAAGATTCAATCCTGGTCATTTTTAATCATACCTGTGTGTGTGGTTTGCTATATTTATAAATAAAGAATGCTTAATATTGGTGATAGAGCATATATAGATCTAAGTTAAAATATTGTAGACATAGTCAATGGCACTATCAGTTTCTTACCAATGCAATCATCAGATCAAGAAACTGACAGTCACCAAGTGCTCTGTGTTTATGCTATTCTAACATATATATAATGAAAATTTTAGTTATATAAAGATATTTTTGGTGTGTATAGATTGGATTTTTTTTTCTATGGAAGCTCTGGGGTATTCCCTGTGGCATAATGGCTAATGTGCTCAAAGTGAGTTTGAACTCCAGTCATGCTATTATGTTCACTTTTGGAATAATACCCTTGGGAAATGTATGACACCCCCTCCCAGCTATGGGTTAAATAGCATCACTGTTGCTGTTCTACAAGGATAGCTATGGCATTAGATAACCCACAAAGGTTGATATGCCATTAAACAAAGAAACCAAAGCAATCTATGAGAGCTCTAAATTGCAATTTACACTTTTTTGTTTTATAATAAACTTTATAGAACTTATGGCTGAAATCAAAAAGCTAAAATGTAATGCATCTGCAAAGGATGATGGGAATGTTCATACTGCCAGTTTGGAAGAAATTTCTGCCTTACGTACAGAATTAGAGAAAAAAGAAAAAGAATTGAAGGAAATAAAAAGGTAATATAACATTTATTTTGCTATTTAATTTTTCAGGAGGAATGCTGATCCCCCCCCCAAATTCTATGAAGTCTGTTTTGAAGGCAATATTTGATTATTTTTATCAAAGTTATCAGAAAGACAAACCTGATTGAAATCATTTATCAAAACAAATCAAAATTCATATGCAAGAATTCATTTAAAATGAAGGAAAAGAAAAAAAAGATATTTAAGGTATTTAATTCCAATTTAATTTATCAAGGTGTTATATTACAGAGCAATAGTTTGCTGGATGAAAAGTAGTTGGTCTATGAATATGTTGGTTACTTTTATGACATGTCAGCTCTTTTTGGGTTATTTTATGTCAAAGTCAGTTTAACAATTATATGTAATATAAAAATGTATCTTTGCAATCATTTTCAACGGGTAGACATTTCATATTTAGTTGCAAAATCAATATTTTAAGAGACAATGTATTAATATGGTTCAAAATCATTCTAGACATTCTCAAACTAATCTATTTGACCATAGATGGGATTGTGTGCAAACAAATGAGCTCTAGCAACTCATTTAACAATAAAAGTATCTACAAACAGGATTTTGGTATTAAATAACCTATAAAAGTTGATATGTCATAAAACTATCTGTAGATGGGACCCTAAAGGTACTATCACTCAAAGTCAGAGTAGACCTGGGAGTAATGGCAATGAATTGGTGACTCTACACTCCTTCCAGCCTTGGTCTGAGAGAAATGACTGAATTTAAACCAGCTGTGCTCTGTTATCCTGTTGATAGCAGAGGGTTTGAGTTCATTCATATACTCCAAGAGATCCAGAATTGGAGCCTCACCTCTGGATGCAGTTTAGTCTCTGTGTGTGAATGTTATTTGACTTCAGAAGATGATGTCACTATGCTAATGATGCTTTGTAGGTGTAGAATAAGAAAATTAAAAATCTTTTATTATAAGGACAATATTTATTTATTTGAAATATTTAATTATTGTTTTTAAAACTAATATCTCTCCCTTGTTAATTTTTATACCTATTTTAGCCATTACAGTAGAATAATAATAGCTCATTTCAGATACTATACTTATTATTTTGCATTTTCAAATTTTAACCCTTAGGACCCAAGTATTTGGTTTTTGTGCTGTTAGCTGGAAGTACAGGTATTCAAGTTGGTTTTTGTGCTGTTAGCTGGAAGTACAGGTATTCAAGTGGCTTGAATTCCAGCCAGGAATCTTTATTTGTACATCAGTATTGTCTATAATATTATTTAATTAACAATATTATGAAGATTGACTTTACCCAATTCATTTTTAAATTTGTTTATAAATGAGTATTTCTACATTCTTATTGCATAATGGTTCTCATTGTAGGAAATAGAATTGATAACCAGAGTTCAAACCTGGACAAGGCTGTTTACTTTTCCCTTCAGACTAATGCCCTTGAGAAAACCATGAATCTATCTGTTCTCTCCCTTTGCTATGGATAAATTGTAGGGCAGATTGAGTTCTTTAGTCTTGTTTAAGCAACCAGTCTCGATGAAGAAAAGCTCTGAATTCAAATTAGCAAAACTATTTAAAGATTGACTTTGTGTCACATTATGTTCGTAGTGGAGGGCTTGGGTAAATATATTCAGAGCTATTGTTTATAATTAGTATCCTTAGAGGCTGTTAAATAACAGATTACATTTTCAGCCAATCGGTGTGGGAACTTGGATTTCTAAGTGTTGACAAAATCCAACCCACCAAAGTTAAATAAATTTTGAATTAAGGTTGGTAATCATCAATAAAAAATAGCTTAGTAAACATTACAGTAAGTAATATGGATAAAAAGAAATCCAGAAAAATGATTAGCAAATATTAAAAAATTAATTTCAACTGTTACTCTTACATTTTCTGGAAGAAAATATTTGTTTACCTGTTATGTTTTGAATATTGATCATATTACTGAACTAAGATTTTTGTCATTACAAAAACTTTTGGATGTTTTTCTAAAAGAGAAATTCAAAACCATACTTGGTATAATGGAGCTAGATTTTTATTTAAAAAAAATTTTTTTTTAATTTTAGGACTTTGGAAGAAAAATTATCTGAGTCAGAAAAAAAAAGGAAAGAACAATTTAAAATTCTACAGGTAATTTTTGTATTTATTGTTTATAAATTTGTCTGGATGAGAGGTATTCTCAGCTATCAATCAGTGCTTAGGACTTACTGGCTCTTCAACTTTAGGTGGGTGGTGGAACTCTGGAAGGCAGAATTTATCTTTAAAAAAAGATAAGGGAGCAAATTTTAAAATATTTTTATTCAAAAAAATTTCCAAAATTTCTTTCTGCAAAATACCCAATTCATTTTTAAATTTGTTTATAAATGAGTAAGTTGTGAACATTTCATTGAAATTTGATAAATATTTGATTTTTGGTAGCTTTTTAAAAAATCAAAGTTTAATTCACTAATAAGTTTGTCTTTATGCAAATGACTACACATGAATATTGTTTTTACAGTGCAAATAACTTTTCAAATATTGTTTTATTTTATATTGACACACATTTTTATATCAGATTTTTCTCCAAACATTCTTATGAATAATAAAGTCAAATGTTTTTAAAGTTCTTATTTTTTTTAATGTGTGAAAGTTTTTATACTGTTGCAAGGGGCACAAACTGAACAATTTACAAGGGGACAATATTTGACCTAGTGCTGACAATTTTAATTCATTTAAATAAGACTTGAAATGACCTGCTTATCAATTATTTGACCTCACTTCATTGCTGAATTGTCAGTTTAAACTTCAAAATTAACTGACTTTACATTTAGACTTTGTAATTAAACTAGGAAAATCTGTATGACTTTTTTGTATGTGAATGTTTTTGTTTTATTTTTAAAAATTTCAAGCAAATTTTGTAAATTATCTTCTTCAGCATTCTGGGATTGCATTTAAAGTGGATAACCGTCTACCACATTTAGTAAATCTTAGTGCAGACCCACAATTAACTGGAGTACTGTTGTATTTGATTAAAGAAGGAGAGACAAAAATTGGACAGGTTAAACCTAATTCAGATCTTGATATTCAGTTATCGGGAGCCCTTATTGCTGACAATCACTGGTAAGACTTGTATTCACTTTTTTAATATTGAAACATTTGAAAACCTCTGGAAGGTAATGGAGATTTGTTTTTTTTATAAAATTGTATGATTGCATTTAAATTAAAAGTAACTGATGTCACTGGATATTCACAAAAAAAAAAAACTATGTAAAAATGAATGATTTCCATGATTTTTTTCTCAACATTAGGTTATTCCATGATATTTTTCTCTGCATGGTTTGAAAAAAATGTCAATTTAGATAATTTTCTCTCATGTAAGGAATATTTTATGAAGCCAGAATGTTCAGATAAATGTTTTACATTTTATCAGTTATTGCTCTATTTACTGTTAAATCAAAACTGAACATCTAAATGTATTTCTATAAGTTTTGCTTGAAGTGGTACAAGATTTAGTTAATTAACAGAATTTATCATTTCAACAATGAGGTTGATAAAAAATTAAATAAGAAAATTATAAATTCTAAACTAGATAAATATGCATATATAGTGATATAGGACAGTAGTTATATATAATTTGCATATGAAGAATGAGATAGATATAAAGTCATGTTATTTGGATAAGACATTGAACTGCAGACTTGAAACAGACTAACTTGCTAACATCATAACAGCATAATAAAATAAAGAAAAAATATTGTGCCCTACCAAAAGAAAAAAAAAACTTGTATGGTCATAATGACCAAAATAATCAATGTTTACTTAAAAAAAAACCCCAAAACAACAAGACTTATTTTGCATTATCTGCTTTAGAACACAAATAATATTGGATCAATTATCCTGTATTGAGAAGAAACAACTTTAATTATGTCCTCTCTGTTTAGCAACATCAAGTCATCATATTATATTTGTACATTGACTAAAGTTTTAAAATCATTTTCGTTTTCTTATACTTAAAAAAATTTATGTATTAATCAGAATGTTTAATTAGATTTCTTTTTTCATCTTAAAAGAATTGCTGCAATAATTGTAAAGTACTTACTTTTAATTTTTCTATTGAAGACAGTTTCAATTTAGCATTTCTATTGTCTGAATAATTAAAAAATAAATAACACAAAAGAAATATTTCTATTTGTCTTATCACTATTGTTCATCTTTCTATAGCTGCTTTTATCTTGAAATTTAATGTCTGATGTTTTTCAATCAATCAGTTGCTGTGAATTGTCAAAAAGAATTCTTTCATTTCTTCTTTGAAATTCTATTGTAATGAAATCTTATTTTCAAGGAACAATTTCATATATTCACTACATGTGTGAGTGCCTGATTTTCTCTAAAGATTTTATTTTTGTGAGGTGACTATTTGGAGATTTCTCAGCTCAAGCATGAAAGGATTTACCTACAACCATGAAACATGCTATTCTACATATTCATCCCACAGTTCAACACACTTGACACATCCTTTCTCAAGTTTCTATACCTCTTTAAAAAAAATTGATGGGGAGCATTTACTTCTTAGTTGGGTGAACAACTTTGTAGCAGCCCCTTATACAGTGTAAGCACTACTTCTAATATTGTAAAGATTGCTAATAGTGGGAATTATTTTGGCAATATCTGTAATGATAAACATCTGTGTAGTGTGTTTAATAAATATAAGGATAAAAGAATATATTATAAGTTAGAATTTAGATTGTAAACAGTTTTATTTACATTACAATAAAGATCCTTTAAATGTTGGCTGATATTTTTTTTTTAGCATTATCAACAACTGTGAAAATGTTGTGACAATTAAACCGATTAAAGATGCATCAACCTATGTCAATGGTAATTTAATCACTGAAGTAGTTAATCTCTGTCACGTAAGTTTTATATTTTATTATTATTTCTCTCTTTCCACATCTTTATTTAATAAACACAAAGACAAAAACTATTAGTAATTTTTTTATATGTGTGGCAAAGAAGAAAGTGTCTTATGTTAAAAAAGAATTTTTTTCCTGTAACATCTGTCAAAAAAAAAAAAGAAAATCTCCACCAAGAATCAAGCAGGTTTAATATAGACATTCAGATATACGAAAACTCACCCTTACTTGTCAGTCACAATCAATCACAGTCTGCTCTCAAAAAGTCCTTGATTTTTGATGAAGACTGTTTTGGAACTTGACTAGTTAGAGAGTTAATATTGAAGGAGTGCTTTCTTGTTATGGATTAGATTTTTTTGATTCATATTGCCAGTCTTGACATTTTAATTTATACCCCTCTTGAATTTTTTACTTTGGACTTTGATTTCTGACACTTTTATATACCTTGATTTTTTTATCTAAGTTTTGCACTTCTTTTCATTGATATTTTATTACTAATATATATATATATATATATATATATATATATATATATATATATAATTTGGAAGGGTTTGGGGATTGAAATGAAATATTTATTTTTTTCAAGACTTGTCATTAAGTTTTTTTGGGTTTGTTTTTTAATATCAGTGTAAGACAAAAATCAAAACCATATATTTCCACTTAGTTTTATGTTTTCATAATCAACAAGCGAACACAAAATTCTGATGGAACTCTGTCCTTCAAATGAGATCAGAAGGTGAAACAGAAAATATGTAATATAACCAGATCTACATTACAAAAGATCTGAAAAGAAGTCTATAAAAAATAGTCTTATAGATCTCTTTTTTAATTTATTTAGTTTTATTTAAAACTATATATTTTGGAATATAAACATATTTGTTTGCACAGTGTCAATTGTCATCAGGTGGCTTTGTTATAATTAGATAACTTTAGAAAAGTTCAGTGCAGTTTAAGATTTATTAAAATGTTAAATTCCTTAAAATTTAAGGTTAAATCTTTATTTAAAAAATTTTTTAAAATTTTATTTTGCATTTATGATTGGTGTCATAAAAGGAAAATAGTATCAATATTTAGTTTTGATTTTTGTCTTACACTGCTTTGGCAATCCTTGTTCAAATCCTGTTAGTAATTCATGTAGCCTTGGTAAAGGTATAAATCCCACCATCTCCTCCCAATTATGTGTTAATAGTACGGTAGACAAGGCTTTTTAATCCTGGGTAGGTAACTGGTCTAGAAGGAAAACTCTGAATTCAAACCAGTTGTACTCCACTTAAAAAGTGACCTTGTGTCAGATCCTTCCCCAGGTAAAGAGTTGCTCAGTCGGCTGGGGCTGTAGAATACACCAACTGCACCTCTGTAGAACGGTAAGACCCCCACTCAACGAGTGTCCTGGATATGACACTAAACAATCTGATGGTGAGGTTCCAGTGATGCTGGGGCTTTAGGGAATGTGGAGCACCTCTTCATTGCCATTGCTCCCAGGTCCACTCTGGCCAGGAATGGTAGCACCTGATAGGGCCCTATCTATAGGTTAAATAGAACTAAACTACATACATATGCTAAACTGAATTGTTTGAATTAAAACTGTTTAACTAAACTGAGTAGCTTGAAATAGAAATGTTTTTGACAATTAAACTGTGTACTTACATTTAAACAGTGTGCTTATGTCAAACTGAATTATTTGAAATGGAACTGTTTTTAACATTTAAACTGTATTTACGCTAAACTGAATTATTTGATATAGAACTGTTTTGCCATCTATCTGTGTGTAAACAAAATCTATACTTATACAAAACTGAATTGGCTGAATTAGAAATGTTTGAATAAACTAGATAGCTTGAAATAGAAATGTTTTTGATAATTAAACTGTGTACTCATGTCAAACTGAATTGTTTGAAATAGAACTGAATGTTTACATAAAAATGGATTTGGCGTTAAATAACCTTTAAAGGTTGATATGCCATAAAACCCGACCAACAACGGTAAAGAGGTTGAGTAAATACATATACACTGCCTATGTGTATTTTATCTCAGATATTGAGCACTCACATAGATAGTGGATAGTAATCATATATACCTTATGCTGTTTTGATGATAGTTGTCGTCAGACTGTAACTTAAGTTGTTGTGATTTAGGATGTTATCTGTTAATTTTTGTTTTACTTCTTTTATTTCAATAACTTTGGGCTGGATAAACTTGGGTTTATCAGGCACATAATCCCAATGGTGATAATCATATTGTTATGACTATGCCAATTCTATTGTTCTGAGGTGATAATCTATGGGAATTTAAACTTTTTAATGTATTCATTTGAATACATTTGCAGATAATGTTTTTGAACCAATTTTTTCTCATTATCAAGTTTTATTCATTCTTCTCCGCAATCGAAATATGCTTTTCAGTATCCAAATATAATTTTGGCTGTAAACAAGATCATTTTTGGTTCATTATTTATCAAACACACTACATAGATTTGTATTATTTTTATTTCAGGGAGACACAGTTATTTTGGGAGGTAATCATTTTTTCAGGTATGTTGATGTCATTTTTTTTAATATCTGGAGAATATCATTTACCAAATGTTAAGGTTAAAACACGAATGCATTGTATACAGTTGTCTAAGTTGGCGACCATAGTCGAGGGTGACCTGAGGGCTCCCTTCACGATAGCTACTACACCAAGGTGTAGGGGAGGGCGCTACTCCTTTCCCTGGATTGCTCCACTTTACCCTTGATCGCGTACCTTATAATGCTGAGTGTTAAGCAAGGAGGCATCAAGTACCATTTTTTGAGTCTTTGGTATGACTTGACCTGGGAGAGAACCCAGGTCTCCTGGGCCATTGGCGAACACTCTACTACTACAGCACATCGTCTTGGGTCTTGACTCTCTTGGCTTATTCAGCTGGTATTTCCCTTGTCAAGAACCCAACTCTAACCAGGCTGTGTTTCTTTTACATCCTGAAATGTCTTGAGTAGAAGACTGTACCACACATCCTTGTCTTCAGTGAACACCGACAAGATTAATGTTCTAGGAAAATAAAATAACACTAGTGATTTGGCCATTTGATAAAAGAAACTCTGTTATAATGAATAACAAGAATTTAAGTCCAATGAGGAAAGATTGATATTTGCATCATTAATTATAATTTGGAAATGTAAATCAGCAGGAACAACAATCAGTTATTTATGCAGGATGCTTAATGTTTTATTTTCTTATAAACTGTTGGAGAGGTGGATAACAGGTATTTAAGGTTGTGACAATGGGAGGAAATTTGACTATTCTCTTCAAGTTGACATGGTGACAGTTTTGTATTGGTGAGAATTATATTCAGGATTGATTCAGTTATGCCCTTACAAAGCAATCTTCTGATAACTTTAGTGATTTTACAATTTTACTTTAACTGAACCTCATATCAGTTAGTCTATGGCTCTAACTACTGTTTTTGTCTGCAATTCACTGTGACTACCACTGAATTTTCATCAATGATCCAGTGCAAACTGTAAATCAATGTCCTGCTACAAATTGTTGCAAACAAATGATTAAAAGTAAATAGAATGATTTGTATTGGATGGAGATACCTGAAATCATTTGGCTATGAAGAAAAATAAGCTCGAGCTTGTTGAAAAATATTATTAGCAAAATGTTTACAAATTATGTAACATGTTGACCTCCGACCCAGCTGTCGATCAAGGAACAGGTGCATCTGGTTGAAGATATCAGGGTATAACCTTGACTGTGGACAGGTTGAATTGGGTGCAGATGTAATGCTCACAGGAAGCAGGTGGGCATCAAACAATGATATAACCCGGTGCAACAGGAAGTTCAGTTAGTTTGGAGTCAGTCAAAGTTGGAGATAAGATGCTGTATAGAGAACCAGTACCCAGCAGAGGGCTATGGGCCCTCAAGATCCCCGATTGTGCAGCCCAGCTGAACGAGAAAAAAGTACTGCTAAAGACAAAGGAACTGGCGATCAATATGTTGCAGTTTGTTCAGTCTCCAACTCACCTCTCACACATAACCCTTTCGCAACCATTTCGAATAAAGTGTGAGAGGTATATTTTTCTAAAGAAGTGTGTTCGCTTGTCATTATTGTTGATTTTGTTTCCATATGTATATGTGTATGGTTGTATATGGTTGTGACTATGCAACAATCATATGTATAACTATTTAACTATGTGTAAACAAATTGCTGATGTTGGGTTGAATTAATGGTGTTGTGTAGCAGCAATGCTTGGAGCCATTTGTTTGTGTGCAGGCAGGTGGGCTCTGGCTTGTTTTGAATATTATCTACTAAGTATTTGTTTGTAAATCTTTGGTTTAATATGTGTATAAACAAAGTTTGGCATTGAGTGGCCTGCAGGGGTTCTTGTGCCATAAAACCAACAAAACCAGAGAACATCTTGAGTTTTCCAAAAAACCTCACCTTTTCACTGAAATCTGACCAAATCAACCTTTTCACCAATATCTGGCCAAAGTGAATAAAAAAAACTATCATAAAAATGCATGCCCTAAAACCCACATAGAAGACAAAACCAAACTAACCATTCTTGGCATTAAATGACCCACAGAGGTTGATATGCTGTTAAACAAAACTCAAACTCAAACATTTACTGAAGTTGTCTTACCTTACTTTCAACCAATTAAGCAGAATGGCCTCTAAATCTGGATATCTCAGAATTCTTCCATAAACCTGGCTGGATGCACTTGGGTGGTCAGGCACATAATCCCAATGGTGACAATCATATTGCATATAGTTATGACTATGTTATTTCCATTGTTCTGAGGTGATAATCTATGGGAATTTTAACTTTCTAATGTATTCATTTGAATACATTAGCAGATAATAAATGTTTTAAAATCAACTTTTCCTTATTTTGGTGGGTACTTAATTTTATTCTCTCATTTGACTAAAATTCTTCTCACCAATCTTTTTATAAGGTTTTCATGCACATTTTATTTCATTTTTTTCTATTTGCCCATTTAGACATATGCAAATGAAGAGGAGAAATAGTTTTTTCATGTCAAATAAAAAATGTCAACAAAAATTTAACTGAATTCAGAAAGATTTTAAAATGGGGTCTTTAACTTTTGTCCTTTACAATGATTAAGCCATGTTTTATTTTATTGTTCATAAGTTTAGAGGGTGATGGGAAGAATATCTTGGAGATGTAAATCAGCAGGAACAACAATCTGTTATTTATCCAGGATGCTTAATGTTTTTTGTTATAAACTATTGGAGAGGTGGATAACAGGGATTTACTATTCTCTTCAAGTTGATATTTGTTTCTTTATTTATCACTTTCTGGACTCTCTCATGTACACATATACATTTGCATGATTCTGCTATTCCTTGATTTGACATAACAGCATTCTCATTTTGAGTTTTGGAATATAAATGAATTTGTTTATATTGTGTCATCTGTCATCAGGTGACCTTGGCATAATTTTCTGTTATTTTAATATTCATGTTTACTCTAGTTATTGAATTATATACTAACAATTTACCTAACCCCTCTGCCATGGACAGGATTCAACACAAGGTGAGTTTCTAAGTGGAGTACTGCTGGTTTGAATTCAAAGCTTTTCTTCTATTAGACTGGTTACCTTACCAAGGCAAGTGAACCCAGCCTGCCCTACTATTTACCTATAGTTTAGGGGAGAACTGGTGGATTTGTGCCTTTCCCAAAGGTTTTATTCTGAAGTGAAATGCAAACAGCTTCATCCAAGTTTGAACTTTAGTAAAAAATTCCATTTCCTATGACTAACCATTACACTAAGCATGCCCCCCTAACAATTTTAATGGTGTTCCTTATTGAACAAAGTGATGTTGATAAGCTTCTAAATTGATTTTCAAGTTTCATCCAATTCCAACTAGGTAGAATAATCAATTTCAATATTAACATCAAAATTTGAAGGAGTATGTTCATTCAAAACAAAACTTTCTACAAGTTTAGATCTTTTGTCTTTACTTATTGTATACTTAATAATTCAGTTTTGTAATGATCTTGTCTTTTTTTTTTTAAATTATTAATCATTAAATTTTGGTTTTATTTAATTTTTATTTATTTTCAGATTTGTTAATTCATCAGAAAGTGATAAAAAAGGTTCAAATCAAGGAGAATTGAAAGACTTTGATTTTGCTTATAAAGAATTGATAAAGACACAAGAAAAAAGGTTTGTTTATTTACAATTAAAATGCAGTAACATTGCAAATTAAAATGTATCATAATATGTGGTTAAACAAGACATTGAAAGGTAGATTTAAGTTTGAAAGACAAGCAAAAATAATTTATTAGATGTTTATTTCAGTCATTTTGTTAATTGGCATGTGTTTGTCAGAATTACTAATCACCAGAGATTTGGTAGGAAATGTACTTTATCAAGCAAATGTCTATCTCAAGGAAATAGTTATGGAAATTCACTAGTAAGTACCTCTTGTTGCAAAGAAAAATTAGTGAGTGGTTTATTTATACTCCTACACATATATGATATCTTCTATGATAAAATGTTTTCAAAATTCATGAGAAATAGATCTTTTATTTCCAAAGAAAATAATAATCAAACAAAGTATTGGAAATTTTTTTTTTTTTTTGAAAATGGTAAAATCTTACATCAAATCAACAGTATTCATGATTGTTTATTTAAACTAGTATGGACAACTACTTTGGCTGGTAAAAACTTAAGATTTGTAAAGTTTATATATTGTAAAAAAATACCAACATTAGCAATTTTGCATAGATGTTAAAATCTTTATAGATGCTAAGTACAACTTCACAAATTGTTTAGACTTTAGAAATTAACATTTTTATTATTTAATATTTAGATATTAACATCTTTTATTTCTTGTTTAATAATTGCATCTGAGATAATTTCGATAAATGAATTTCTTTTTGTAAAAAATTTGAATAAAGATATTCAAGTAAAAAAAATATTTTTTGAATTAAGTAAAAATTGAAAGTAATAAGTTTTTCTGCTTTGAAATTTCATTAAAATCCTATTAGTCTTTTTGATCAATAAAGATATAGCTTGAATTTTTATGCTGACTCGAGACAATTCATTTGTACACTTTTAAGTAGAATAAACAACTCATGAACCTGGTTCATTATAATTTTTAGGAAGCTCTGAAGTTTTTTAATTAACATTTCATTGTTATCTTTATTAGATTGAGAATTTTGAGGCTTAAAAAAAGTTCAGCATGAATGCAAACTTCACAAAATTTCTATTCAGTTGCAAATTGGACTTTATTCTCTCAGTTAAACTATTTTAAATGTATTTCTCTTGTGGCAGTACACCTGCCCTCACCAAACACATGGGTGATTCCTCTTCCAATCTGTTGACCATTTCACTAGTTAGTTATATCTTCAGATGGCACACATGACTAATCTGTTATCTGCCCATGTTTTTTTTAGTTCCAGACAACAGATCAATTGCTAATCAGAGTTGCTGGTCAATGAGTAGACATAAAATTTAGAAAGCAAAAAAGTAGACGCCAACAAACAGAACAAAACACGGCTTGCAAAAATAACAATATTTAGTAAAAAAAAATGTCTTTAAAAATGGTACATGTATTCACCCATCCCAGAGGTGGGAAATTTTAGTCAGAGACCCTTTTCACGAAATAAATCAGTCAATTCTTCATATAAGTTTTAGGCTTTTCTGTTCTCACCTTCTATAGTCAGGTGCAATTTCAAATGGCAGTTATTTTGCTTTTCTCAATACTTTGTCGTATTTCACAAGTGTTGTATTACATTAGGTTTCCTTTGCTTTCTATACCCAGGGTGGTCTGGTATAAGGTCAAAAACTGAGAGTTTCATGGAAGCTGCTTGCTAACTCACATTTTCCTCTGTCTGTACTCTCTATATATCATATATATTTATTTTCTCTTACTTAGGGGTGGGGCTGGTGAAGCTATTAACAATAACAATTTTCTCCTAATTTGGATTTCAACAATTAATTCTACCTCTTTGATATTCGATTCACCCCTACCCTCAAAAGGGGTGATCTTCTCCAAATTGGAATTACTTCTAATTTAATGCTGATGTATTATTGCATCAGAAAATGTTCTAAAGAAAGTTTTTGACATTTGAATTTAAAAAATGTTATTTCAAATCCAGGATTTTTCAGTACTTGGCTGCCTTTGATGGTTGACAGCCCTTGTTTTTCTACCTTCAATTTCACTTTATCAGCTTAATCAAAACAATAATACACTTTAAATTTCTGTTGTCAAAACAATTCAATTATCTTTCTGATTGTTTCTAGTCAAACAATAATGATATTTTTCCTCACAAGAAACATAACAATTCAACCTCGATTCTAAAAATGCATTTCAGCCAAATTTTTCTTTTCTGGTTAATAAAATTTCTCTGACTTCATGGGTTTACACTCTATTAAAATTCTCACTGTGATATACTGTTTTTGTTGGGTCATGGTTTATATATATATATATATATATATATATATATATATATATATATATATATAGTTGTTTTTGCTCTATACACACAATATGATAGAATCTCCAACTTTTATCATTTTGCTTCCAATATTGCACTTAGCAATCACAATGAATGTGAAACAACAGGGTTTCAAAGATCTTCATTCATAGCCAACTTCATGATGGAAAAAAATGTTGGAAGACCATGGCTCATGTCCAGAGTCAAGCTGAAAAACAACCTTATAGCTTTCAGTGTATCTGTTGATACATTTGAGTAAGTTACTTCAATTCTCAAGGATTGGAGAGCAAAATACCACAAAGTCATCAACAAGTTTGATAAAATTCATCTCAGAGTATTGAGGGAGAAGGTGAAAGCTTGATCAGACATATCATCCATTTCATCTAATATTTTGCATGCACTATCTTCAAACTTTTTTGCAAATCTATAGCTGGTTTGAAATCTCATGTGAGACACAAACATCAGAACTGAAATCACCACAAGTCCATCATATACATGTAGTGTGTGTGTGTGTGTGTGTATAATATATTTAATAAGATATAGATAGTAATCATAAGTTACTTTAAGGGATTTTTGAATATGACACAATTTTGTACAAAAGATGACATGCAATTCAGTATATTTTTAGAATTTTCTAATTTTTCAAATAAAAATTAATTCATTTTATAAGTGTTATACTTTGTTACTTTTATTTGGTTTTAATTAATTTTTAGTTCATGCTTTTTCCCTAAGGTTGGCTCAAGAGTTAGAAGACCTCAAGAAACAAGTACAGGTTGACATGATTCAACAGATTGATGAAGAAAAACATAAAACTGAGGAATTACTTGAGAAACAGAAAACTGGATATGAAGTTCAACTTGCTAGCCTACAAGATAAACTTGTGAGTTATTAAGCTGCATACTCCTTTTTTCACTTTCTATAATTTTTGTAGGTTTTAAATTGCCTATCATTTTGGTATATCATATATCTTCTAGAAAGTGATTCTTAACCACTTATCAAATAAGAATTACAAAATGAATCTTATAAAGAGCAATAATCATCATTAAGGCATGTTGACAAGCACAGATTTCCTTGACTCTCTCACCATCTGTTCCTATTTGTCATCACTCTTGGCAAGTCCCCTTGATGATATCCAACATTTGCACAGAGCTGATGAATATAAGTTTTTGTTTGTCACCCAACACTGGTGTATCCATGTGTAGAAGTCCATAGCAGAGTATTTCTGAGTTCATCCTTACTTCTTTGGAAGAGTCCCAATGATGTAATGGCCAAAGTGCTGGACTGTGGCCTTGAAGTAAATGAGTTCAAACTCCAGTTGTGCTATTACATTCGCTTTCAGACTAATACTCTCAGAAAAGCTATGAACTCCTTTATTCCCTCAGCTATGCATTAAATAGTACCAATACTGTTCTATAAGAATATCATTGGCATTATAGAAAGAAACCAAACTTACTTCTTCAGCAGTGCCCAGTATGTATTGCTTGTTTTATTTGGATGGTTTGTAAGATGGGAGGTAAATAGTCATACAGCTACTGTTTTGTAGGATACTGCTTCCAGTATTTGTTCAAAACAGCAGGTAGCATCCTTATGTAGTTCCCATTTAGCTTTTTCTCACGGTATTTTGTTAGTCCAAGTGGTGCAACCATACTATAGTACTGACATGGCTACATCTTGGAAGAATTCTCATTTTATTTCATCTGAGAGATCAGATTTCCATATGGTCATTAATCTGTCAATTTTTGTAGAACACTAAATCTATTAGCAAGATTGGCAGTGTCTAAATAGAAATAATGAATACCTCCACCCTACTTTTTTTTTTTTTTTTTTAAAGTAAAGGAATGAGAATAGAATTTGTAAGTCATTGAAATTCCCAATATTGTAATGCCACTAAAGAAGTTCTTGAGGTAAGGTTTGTTTTTCTTATAAAATTCTAGCATTAATGCAGTTATAGTTGGTTGGTTGTTTGGTTTTTATGGCATGTTAACTTTTGTAGGTTATTTAATACCAACCGACAAATGCAAACACTCCCAGTTATCACAAATTAATCCCCCCCCAAAAAACGGCCAAACCAAACGCTAAAGAAATATTCGGAATGGAACATTCTAGAATCAGGTGGCCTTCTAAATATAAGGAAAGACATAAAAGCTTCATAAATATGTGGATATATATGAAAAAAAAAAAACCCTAAACAATTGTGAGGGAAGACTTGTTGGGTAGAGGTTAGTACAATTTTCTTTTTTTAAAAATAACACTGGATTTTCTATGACTTGTAAAATCTGCTGGTGAATTTTTGTTATATTTTAATCTAAGAATCTTGATTTATTTCTAATCGACTAAATTGTTTTACCAGGTGCAACTATCACGAGTCAACTTCAGAATTGTTTGAATTTACCGCGCCAAACTTAGAAATTTAGCATTCCACCTCCACTAAAAATAAATAAAATAAAAACCTGGTTGGGCCTGTATCGGCTGACAAGATAAAATATATCCCAAAATTTCTTTGAATATACGTCAGTCCTGGACTTTAACTAAGTTAAAACTTTAGGTGAAAGGATTCATTTTTATTTTTTTATTTTTTTTTTTTTTCTACGTTTATTTTTTATTTATTTATTTCTATTTTACTTTCTTTTTTACTTTTTTTTTTTTTATTTATTTATTTATTTTTTCACGTACTCATGGGAAGCAGCATAGTGTACGTGAAGGTGTTCGAATTCGCAATGCCTAATATTTCCTGAATGTTTGAGTCTTGCGGCTTAACGCTCAGGATTGTCAGTTCGATCGGGGAACTACTGCTGCTCATCTATAAGAGTGGCTTCTATAGATGAGAATAAAAACAGCCATCGAAAGATAACCATGACTCATACTCAAATCACATTCACAAACCGCATCGCTCTTCGCGTGGGTAAAAAAGGGGCGCGTCCTGCTGAGGTTGGAGCCCTGGCCTCAGTGTTCGAAAAATCAGCTACAGAGCTCAAACTACTAAAATGCAAACAAACAATACAGATAGCGACATTTAACGTTAGAACCCTAAATAGAATAGGTCAACTACCAGAGCTAACTGCATCAGCCGTAGAACATAAGATAGACATAATCTGTATACAAGAACATCGATACACTCACACCGAAGATATCAAATATCACGAAACTGGCAATGGATGGATGCTGGTGACTGTATCGGCGTGGAAAAACTCTGTCAATGCATCGGTAGGAGGGGTGGGAATGCTTATAGGACCAAGAGCGTTAAAAACACTTAATAGCATTGAGAGAATACAACCTAGGATGATGGCCGCAACGTTTAATGGCAACCTCAAAGCAACGATCATCTCCTGCTACAGCCCTACCAATGTCAGCGAAGAAACCGAACTAGTCACCTTCTACGAGGAGCTATCCTCCCTAGTACGTAGCATTCTGAAACACAACCTGCTAGTCATTGGCGGAGATATGAATGCACAAATCGGGAAAAACAGAAACAACAAATACAGCCTACACAACACGTCAAACAGGAATGGACAACATCTAATTGATTTCATGATAGAAAATAGATTAACATGCCTCAATACAAACTTTCAAAAAAGGGAGGGAAAATTATGGACCCACACATACACGAACAAGAGTAAAGCACAGATAGACTACCTCTTTATAAACAGAAAATGGATAAATAGTGCGATGAATTGCGAGGCATACTCCACTTTCGAGGGCGTGTCCTCCGATCATTGAATAGTCACGGCCAAAATACGTCTAAGCCTACGAAAAAACGCCACGCGAACAGTGACAACTAGGCGCTATGACTGGGCCCTACTTAACAACAGAGACATTAGAGACAAATATGCTTTAGAATTAAGAAACAGATTCGAAACACTACAAGAGAAGACAGAAAAAGTTACCCCAAATGACGAATATGAAAACTTTGTTGAAGCACACCTAGAAGCGGCATCAAAGTGTATCCCAACAAAACCTACAACTAAATATAGAGTCCCTTGGGAAATGTCAGAGGTTAGAGAAAAACGTGCACTCGTGAAAACTGCCTCCAAAAGCTATCGGAAGAACCCAACAAACACAAATGCCCGAAAACTAGAAAAAGCACAATATCAATTAGCAGGAATATATCTAAAAGAACAGGCAGAATACATACAAAATCAGATAGATAAGATTAGAGACTCGGTGAAAGATAGACAATCCAGGATAGCCTGGCAAACAATAAACGAAGTAAGTAGAAGGAAGAGCACAGCCAAAGCAAAATTGAAAGCTGCAAGTCAACAAGAAAGAGTAAAACTGTGGGAACAGCATTTCAAGAATCTACTAGGAAGCCCACCGAAAATAACGGATGAACCGATCACCAGAATTATCAGTAAGCAATTAGACATTAAACTAGGCCCTTTCACCAAAGAAGAACTCGACTCGGTTCTTAAAAAATTAAAAATAGGAAAGCTGCAGGGCTAGACGAGATCCCCCAAGAAGTGTGGAAGACTAGAAAATTCGACGATATACTGCTCCGGCAATGCAACGCTGTCTATAGTCAAAATAGGATAGAAAGATGGATGAAGGGATGCATCCTTCCTTTCCCTAAAAAAAGGCGACCTCGGATTAGCCAAGAACTACCGAGGGATAACGCTTACATCCATAGCAGCCAAAATCTACAATGCCCTACTACGAAACCACATAGAACCCAAAATAGACAACATCCTTAGGAAAAACCAAAATGGCTTCCAGAGAAATAGATCCACAACCTCACAAATATTGACCATCCGTAGAATCCTTGAAGGCGTCCGGGCAAAAAACCTTCAAGCGACATTACTATTTGTTGACTTTACCAAGGCCTTCAATTCCATCCACAGAGGGAAAATGGAACTAATCCTACTAGCATACGGCCTACCAAAAGAAACCGTAGCAGCAATAATGATCCTCTACAAAAACACAAAAGTAAAGGTACGGTCACCAGATGGAGACACGGAATACTTCGACATTGTTGCAGGAGTACTACAAGGAGACACGCTAGCCCCATACCTCTTTATCATCTGTCTAGACTACGTGCTTAGAACTTCGATCGACAAAATCAGAGAAAATGGCTTCGAGCTGACTAAGAAAAGAAGCAAAAGGTACCCCGCAAAAACAATCACAGACGCCGACTACGTTGATGACTTAGCGTTACTGGCGAATACGCCTAATCAAGCAGAGACACTACTGCATAGCTTGGAACGAGCTGCAACAGGCATTGGCCTCCATGTCAATGCGCACAAAACTGAATATATGTGTTACAACCAAACGGGCAACATTACCACTCTAGATGGAGCCTCTCTGAGGCTAGTGGACAAATTCACCTACCTAGGAAGTAGCGTCTCATCAACAGAAAACGACATCGACACACGGCTGACGAAAGCATGGATGGCTATAGATAGGCTCTCAATAATATGGAAATCAGACCTGACCGATGAAATGAAGCGCAGTTTCTTCCAGGCAGCAGTTGTATCGATACTGCTATATGGATGCACTACATGGACGCTAACCAAACGGCTGGAGAAGAAACTTGACGGCAACTACACAAGAATGTTGAGAGCAATACTGAACAAGTCCTGGCGACAACACCCCACGAGACGCCAACTGTACGGCCACCTACCTCCCATCACGAAAACTATACAGGTCAGACGAGCCAGACACGCCGGACACTGCTGGAGAAGCAAAGACGAGCTCGTAAGGGATGTACTACTATGGACCCCCACATATGGCCAAGCAAAAGCAGGACGACCAGCCTGAACTTACATACAGCAGCTATGTGAGGACACAGGATGTAACCCAGAAGACCTGCCGGAGGTGATGAACGATAGGGAAAAGTGGCGAGAGATGGTCAAGGATATCCGTGCTGGCGGCACGTCTTGATGATGATGATGATGATGATGTTTAGGATGAGTACACAGTTTGTCAAAAACATTTCTATTTCAAGCTATTCAATTTAGTCAAACGGTTATAATTCAACCAATTCAGTTTAGTATAAGTATAGAGTTTGTTTACACACAGTTAAATATCAAAACAGTTCTATATTAAACAATTCAGTTTAGTATAAGTACAGTTTCAATGTCAAAAACAGTTCCATTTCAAACAATTCAGTTTAGCATAAGTATGCAGTTTAGTTCTGTTTGACCTATTCATAGAGCCCTTTCAAGTGCTACAACTCTGGGCCAGAGTGGACCTGGGAGTGATGGCAATGAAGGGGTACTCCACATTCCCCAAAGCTCCAGCATTACTAGAACCTCACCATCAGATTGTTTAGTGTCATATCCAGGACACTCATGGGAGGAGGGGTCTTACTCCTCTGCGGAGGTGCAATTGGTGTATTCTACAGCCCCAGCCGACTGGGCAAAATAATTAGGGCATTTCCTTAGCCTCTCAGCATAAAATAACTCTAGAGATATTAACAAGTTGAAATTAATTAAACAATCTTTTAATTTATTAGAAAAGAGCCTGTTTTATATTGTGATATTTTGATTTTATAATCTGATATTTAGCATCAATAATTTATATTTTGTCTTTGTGTGCAAATAATGCAAATGAAGAAAATTGTTTAAAATTGTACAGATTTTTTGACACAATTCAGAGAACTACATTAATTCTTAAAGAATACTTGCTGCTTCTTGTGTATACTTTGATAAATGATTCTTGAAGACCTTTTGTTTTAAATATTAGGATTTAAAATAGCATTTCCTGTGAATATACTAAAGAAAAAACTCCTTGAAATTATTTTTTGTTTTAATTTAAAAAATACTATAGAATTTTTATCAGCATATTCTTATTTTTCAGAAAGAAAAAAGCAGTCAAATGAAAATATCTGAACTTGAAAACAAAGAATTAGCTGAGCTAATTAAAAAGCAAAAAGAGGTAAAAAAAAAAATAATTGAAATTTAATTTTTAATTTTATATTTTTGCTTTTTATTTTAATATTTGCTTGAACTGTTTCTTAGTGAAATAAAATAAATTATTTGGTATTGTTATTTTATTACTAGTTTTATTAGGTCATCTTATTGTTGCTTTTTATCACAAAATTCTAGGTTGATGTACTATTTGATTGTTAGGTTGAACAATTCAGATTTGTTAGAAAGATAAGGGTTGTGAAAATACTGAATCTAAAGCAATTTTAAAATGTCATATTAATCATCATTATTAATTTTGATGTATTTTCTTTCATCTTGCTTTTTATTGTAACTCATTTGGGTCATTGATTTCTTTTTGTCCCTGGCATAGATTGATCCAAGTAAATATTGAAATGTCTAATACAGGAGTGAGACATAAAAACATTTTGTCATGCAAGATATAAAAAGTTTTTTGTTAGTGATTTGCAAAAGAAATTATTGCCTTTTTAATAATTTTCATTTTATACTTTCTTAGTATAATCTAAAGGAAATAATTCTTGGTTTTTGCCAGTGTATTTTCCCTACTTGCCTCCCCATATTTTTGTAAATAGTTAAACAGTAGATACACCTAAATAAATATGAAATCTCATTTTTTCTGAACAAAATTCATGATCATTAATTTTACTTTTGGTGAAATTACTTGTTATAAATAAAAGATTGCAAGTTTTAAAGCTGCTGCTCATATTTAAACAATTTACAAGTTGTTTTTCTAAACCAACGATTTTTTTAAATGGGGTGTTGCAGGACCAAGTAGTTAGGGCTGTTACCAGAGATTGAATTAAAATTACAAAACTGGCAAAAAATGTAAGCCTGTATTTCAGAGCAGTACCCAACTATAACCAGAAACACTCTGCTAATTCTGCTTCAGTTCCCAAGAAATTATTTGTGTGAATCTAGCTTTTCTGCTTTGACTAATATCAAGAGAAATGTTTTTGACGTTGAAGGCACTGAATTTGGGGCCCTATTCACTGCATTTTCGTTGGGATGAATGTGTAGTATTTGTTTTTCATGTCAATGAAATATACCATTAACTTTTGATTAGGGTATACCTTCAGTAAAGGGAGGTAGAGTCTCAAGAAGGTTGAAAACCACTGGTCTAAACATAACTTTAAGAATGCTTCCCAGCATTTTGTTCTTTCTCTTTGAAATAATTTGTAAAATACTAATGTAATAAAGAGAATTATCCATAGCTATCAAATTCCAATGGGTATGTGAGGGAAGGTTTTCATAAGCTTATCACTAATGTGGGTAGACACTCTCAAAAAGGCTTGCTACCTCTCATCTAAAATTATAAAACATTAAAAAGAAAGTTCAAATTGTAGTAATTTTTTTTACAATTTATCAAATATCTGCAATAAACATTTTTACTTAGTGAATTTTTATTCAAAATTTGATTTGAGAGAGTAACAAAAATAGAAAAAGAATTATAGAATTTTTTTCTTTTTAACAGGAACTGGATGTAAAATTAATGGAAGAAAGGAGACGACAAAAAGAGATTCTTCAAATAACAGAGACTATTTCTGTATGTGTAGTTTTTATTTGATTTCATTTTTTAAAAATGTGTATATCTATCTAAAATAAGCAATAAGTTCATTCTTCCAAAAAAAATTCCTTTAACCAGCAAATAGTACAATGGGTGTTCCAAAAGTAAGATACATTTCCTAATCCAAAAGTCTTATTACTATGCAAATAAGACATCACGCATACATGACCAGCACTACGATGTTACTTTTTCCTATTTTGTTGGCATCAAGGTTGCTGCAATTGCTTTATCAGAGCACAAAGCATAAAATATCCTTGTGGAATATAGCATCAGATGACTGGAACCATCTTGGCACCTCTGCAACTATGTGTAGAACTAGTTCTTGGAATATTTGAGGGGTCCAAACATGAAAATCGAAAACAGTCAAGTTAAAACTTTGTCGTTTACATGGTAAAAAAATCCTAACTCTTCTGTCAGGTTAGCCATATGTGGGGTGCAATTGTTGTACTCCCTGACAGAAATATCCTAGTCTCTTTTGATGAATATATAAATATGGTTTATTGAGATGAGGTTGCAGAAGTTCATGGTGAAGTTCCGTTGGATTTTTGCCCTTGGAATGCAAAAATCTTATTACACTTCACGTCTCTTTATGTCTAGTTTTATAGGAGCAGTCATCTTTGTTGTATCGCATATCCTGGTCTTGTTATACCAAGGCTATACCCAATATTATAACCTTTTTGGCTGTTACAAGTATTAACTACCTCTTGTTGCTTTATAGCTTTCTTGATGTTTTGATTCTGGCCTATCTGTATCTTACTATTCAAACATTCCAGAAAAAGTAGTTAACAGCCCAACACTAAATAAAGATCGAGAGAAATGCTAGAAAAATGAAAAATATGTATAACTTTAGATAAGCTAGATACTAAATCATTGACCTTCGATTATATGTATATGGAGGCACTCATGGTGTAATGATTGTTGTCCTAGAAAATCTTGGTCATTTGCATTTAACTTCTCACTAACACATTAAGTAAAGGCATGGATCCATCACTTTCTTTCCAGTTATGGGTAAATAGTAGGGTAGCTCAGGTTCTTTAGACTTAGTATAACTAGACCAGGAGAAAGAAGACTGGTTTTAAACCAGCTGTCTTCCAGTTATTAAAAAAACTCATATCCTGCTCATGACAGAGGGGTTAGATCACTACATACGTTTGGAATTTTTTTAGACTTGTCAAGACAATATATGAAAAATTGTATAATTCATGGTTTAGTAACATCCAAAAGGTATTCAGTATCAGGATGGAAAAGTGATTCCATGAAACATCTTTTTCAGAATAATCCTCAGTCTGATGATTTACTCTTAAAAGCTCTCCAAAAGGCAAGAGATGGTGCTGAAAACAACTTGAAAAAACTCAATATGCATTTGCAAGAGACGTTAAACAGTTCTTTCAGTTCAACATCAACCAAATCTGAGGATACGAATATATTACAATCTCCATCTTTGGTTTATCATCAAACAATGTTGACAATTAATTCCTTGATGAATCTTGTGGAGGATGTACACTCTCAGGGCAGGCAAAGCATTGAAGATATCAAGAACAAGCAGCAGTCTCTCAATAAGGAAATGTTTGATACACTACAATCAAAGCAAAAGAAGCCTTATTCACCAGATATTACAGCTGGCCTATATCAGACATATTTAGCTATCTTAGAAGCCAATGCTATTTGTCGCCATCTAAAGAAAAATATTGTAAGTACTCTTAATTTATTTAATTTTCTGTTTGAATGGTTGATTCACTGGATACTATAAAATAGCATTTCAGTAAGCAAGGGGAGATAACTATTATCTTAACGCGTCCATTTTAAAGTCTCATGTTTGTTACGATAACTTTACTGCATATTGTTTATCATTGTGGTGTGTTAGTTACAAGACCATGGTAAAGATAACTAATGTCAGATGCATCAAATTCATTTGGATCTTAGTTTGTGTGAAAGTTGCTTTTAAAAAGTTTCAATAAAAACTTAGCTGATTCTACTTTGAGTGATAACATCACTCAGTCTCACACTGTCTCAACTTGGAAGCAGCGTGGACCCATTACTATCAATTGATACAATTATAATTAAAAACTAAAATAATAAAACAGGAATATTTTTATGAAATTAAATTGGCTACCATTTCATTTGGGTGTTTTTTCATTTTTGGTTCAGAATTTCATGTTATTTAAGTTTTCTGTTCTAAATTTGATGTTTCTGGAGAGATCACTGCATAAAACATCACCTAATATTACAGTTCAGTTTGTTTCATTTTATAGTCAGCTATTAGATGCAGTCCTGAATCTGAGGATATGAATATTACACAAAGCTTTGACTTGAAAGGAGAGAAGATTTTTATAAATATTTTGGTACTTGTTTGGAAAATATCTGCAGTAGCATATAAAGAAATTATATAGAAATGTGATACTTAAATTCACCATCAAGATTGGAGTGAATTTCATTCATTTTCATTTTATTTTTCTGAATGTTTACATAAAAAATTCACATCTTCAACTATATACGAGGCTCATTAAATAAGTTTCCAGAATTTTTTCATATGGGCACTTTTATTCATAGTACACACATGAAACTCTAGTCCCCTTCGAAGTAATCTCCTCCGGCTGCAATCCACTTGTTGTACCGTTCCAACAACCTCTGGAAGGCCCCATGGAAGTCCTCTTGTGTGAGCGTGTCAGTGACCTTCGTCACAGCCTCTTTCATCTCCTCAATTGTCTCATGACGACAGCCTCTAAGTTTTTCCTTGAGCCTAGGGAATAAGCAAAAGTCACAGGGAGCAAGGTCTGGAAGCTGAGGAACTGTCTTGATGACCACCTTGGTCAAATAGTCTGTGACAAGGATGGAATTGTGGACTGGTGCATTGTCCTGGTGGAAATGCCACTGACCTGATTTGAAGAGTGCTGGCCTCTTCCGACAGAACCTCTTCCTGAACTCCCTTAAAACCTTAACATAGTATTCCTTGTCGACTGTCTGTCCAGTGGGAACCCAGTAGATCTTGCCAGTGCTGTCAAAAAAAAGGGATCATCAAAAGTTTGTGCATGGATTTGCTCTGTCTGGCCTTCTTAGGTCTGGGAGAGCCAGCATGCTTCCACTGGGAACTTGGTCTCTGGGTCATAGCAGTAGATCCAGCTTTCATCGCAGGTCACCAGAGCATCAAGAACTGCGGGATCTGAACTGATCAGCTTGACCATCTCCCTGATGTCATGACAACGTCTTTCTTTCTTCTCTGAGCCCCCTTGGGACAAACTTCACGCAAATCCTCGCGAATAATTGTGTGTACAGTTCCGGCACTGACATCTAACTATGCACTTATTGTCTCTATAGACACATGACGGTCCTTATCCATGAAATTCTTTATTTGGCCAATCAACTCTGGTGTTCTGACTTCCTTATTCCTCCCACACCTCTCATCATCCTTCACAGACTCCCTGCCTTCCTTGAATCTCTTATGCCACTCAAAAACTGATGCTCAATTCATGCAAGATGTTCCAAAAGCAGTCTGAAGCATTCCATACGTTTCTGTGGCATTTTTTCCAAGTTTAAAACAGAATTTTATTGCATATCGTTCTTCTAAAGTGTCCTCACGTCCAGATTGCAATTTTGAAATTCACCAGCTGGGACTATTAGGCTTTAGTAGGGTGTATTCCAATTCGTGCTGTAGCCATTCATTTGAACCTGTAATCATAAAAATTGGTCGGTCATCTCATAAGATGTATAGCAATAACATACTGAATTTTCAAGAGTCTACAACAATTTTAAATGCCTGTACAAAAAAAGCTACTGGAAACTTATTGAAGGCACCTCGTATTTAGTCTTTCTCTCCCTACAACCACTAAGATGCTGTTGATATATGATTTTGGGAACTAAAATGAAATGTAGCTGTTCAGTTAAAAAAAAAAAAAGCAAATGACTGAAACTTTTATCTTAATGGTGGATGTAAATATAACATTTCTATATGATTTTTAATGTCAAATAGATTTCCTCACTGGGATAGCTGGATATTCTGGACAAGTACTGATATTTTCATATCTTGTGAAAATATTCTCTTCTCCATTTCTCTGTTTTCAGATGTATGGGTTCATATGATTATTACTAGGTAATATTGCATAAGAATAGTTTGTCAATCCTTTGCATCTCCTTCAATAGACATTCCATGAGATCTGTAAAACATAGTTATGACCCCTACTCTGCCCTGCTGATGTATTGGTAAAGAGTTTGAAGTCAGGGTTTTTACTCCTAAACAGTTTGATCTAGTGAGGCTAAAAAGTCTAGTCTACTTGACTATATCATCCACTGCTGGTTGGTGGAGAGAGAGATGGATTCATGCCTTTCCAAAAGGCATTATTGCAAAATGAATGCAAAGTAACCGGCTCATTGGCCTAGTGAGTAGAGTGGGTTCAATCCCAGGCCACGTTATACCAAAGACTTTAAAAATGGTACTTGATACCTCCTTGCTTAACGCTCAGCAATATAAGGTACGTGCCAAGGGTAAAGTGGAGCAATCCAGGGAAAGGAGTTGCACCCTCTCCTTCACCTTGGTGTAATAGCTATTGAAAAAGGAGCCTTCTGGTCGTCCTTGACTAAGGTCGCCAACTTTACTTATTTTTCTTTACATCAGTAGGAATTTGAACTCGGCTTGTCAATTTTATTTTCTACAACAACTATGTTACCTGTGCACCCATAAAAATCTTATGACTTAGTAGATTTGACATCTGACAATTTTTTAAGGATTTATAAATTAAGCATATTTTTTGAACAGATAAAATTTAGTATATCAACATAAAATGATGGTAGTGAAGCTAAAATTTTGAAGGAAGTTATTTTGTGCTTCCTGTATCTGATTTTGTTAACAGTTTGAACTAAAATGGATCAAAATAGTCTCTATAGTAAGATATAACTTCTTAGTAAGTTCTATAGTAAGATATAAGTTCTTAGTTAAACTTGTTAGTCAAATCATTAAGTTTTCTATCATATGAAAGTTATTGTTTGGCTCTTACATTTCTGTAAGCAATGTTGAACACTGTATATACTTTTAAAGAATCAATTTTATAATATTAATAGAATTGTTGTTTTTGTGTAAATGTGTTAAAAAAGTGAAACAACATTGCGTAGTATAGAGAGCAAACTGTTAAAATCCAGTGAATTTGAATCATCATTGTCTGCTCTGCTGAATATCTCTTAGTTTGATAAAGTGTTCAATTGCCAAGTCATTTCAAGATTGTTTTAAAACTATTCATCATCATCAAGGCATGCCAGCAATATGTATTTCCTTGACTCTTTCATTATCCCTCCCTATCAGTCATTGCTATTGGTAAGTCTTCTAGATGGCATCCTGTGTCAGCACAAGGCTGATAAATTTAAGTTTTTGCTGGTTGGCCTAAACTAGTGTGTTCATGTAATATTCATATTCTTAGATTTAGGACTGCATCTAACAGCTGACTATGAGATAAATAGGAGAACATCACTTATAGACTACATAGAACATCATTTATGAGTTTATTCTTACTTTACCAACAGTTCCCAACATGTCTTGTTTGTCTTTTTCAGATAGTTTATGTGATGGGTGGTAAATAGCCATACAGCTGCCATTTTGTTGGTTCTCTAAGTGTCTTGTTAGATTCCATATGGTGCAGCTATATAGTAGTATTGACATGGCTACAACTTGGAATAATTCCTGTTTTATTTTATCAAAGAGATCAGATTTCCATATGATTGATAAACTCAATAACAGTCCTTACTTTACTTATGCATATTTTGACTTTACTAAACAGCATATCCTTATAATTTAAACTTGATTTATTTAAACATTTTTTTCTAAAGTTCTAAAGAATAAGGATAAATCAAGATTTTCTCCCATAATTTTATAATTGAATTTTACTGTGTGAAAATTTCCAAACATTTTTCAGGTTTTTTCTCGGGATGATTCCCTTATTGATGGCAATAAGTTGTGTACAATGGTCAAATGTAGCCACCTGGACAATAAACTCTGCACCTACTGGTCACTGGATGTTTTTCAAAATAAATTACATCTCCTTAGAGATATATATGAGGTAATTGTTCTTTTTTACATTTATTTCAATGTATTGATTTTTATTCTATTGAATTATTTTTAAGTTAACAATAAAAATACTTTTATTTATATATCGAAATGATTTAATAGATGGTCTTCCTTTTTCTTTTAAAAATAGTTGAGACTCTAGGAATTTTTTTAAGAAAAGCTTTTTTTTTTTTTTTTTTTTTTTTTTTTGAGAGAGAGAGAGAAAAATAGATATATTTAAAAGTATATTCAATCCCAAACTAGAGATACAGAACCAGTTAGATTACAATATAATTCAATGATGCATTTGGCATTTTGGAGAATCTTTTTATGAGAATACTTCATAATGATGAACATGACATTTTAAAGTTCAATTTTTGTTTGATCAGATTTGATAAGTTGGTTCATCTGTTTAACACCATATCAATACAGGGTTGTCCTCGTGGTGTAATGGTTAAAGCAATGGACTGTGGAATTGCTGCAAGCAAGTTCATACTCCAGTTGCTCTATTATGTTCACTTTCAGGCAAATACCTTTGGGAAAGATATGAACCCCCTTATCCTCCCAGCTGTTCTTCTAGGAGAATGGATTTGGCATTAAATAACCTACAAAAGTTGATATGCTATTAAAACAAAGAAACCAACCAAACCATATCAATACCTTATGGGATATTTAATGCCAAAATTTACTTCATAACTATATTTTCAACTTTCTATTAAGATTTTTTTGTTTTTAATCACATTTTTATTTCACTATGATAATCAAATATTTCTACAGTTGTATGCTATCAAATATTTCTAACACAAATAATTTATATACAATCATATAGTTTAAAGTAACTATTTCTATTTATCAATTATCATTTTACATATGCATTCCTATCCTGTAATAATTATTTGCAATATGGTTTCAATGAACAAATGATAATAATTATCCTTAGTAAACAAATAGCATCAAGTAACTATTCTTTATACAAATAATTTGCACACAATTATGTGGTATCAGGTATTCCTATCTAATACAAATAATTTTCAAATAGATCTATTTGACCCATACAAGTAGTACCACACTGAGTCAGATTGGATTTGGTAGTAATGGAGTTTACTCAACACTCCTCAGAACTCCAGAACTAGAGCCTCACCATCAGATGAAGTTTAGTGTAATACCTATGATATCTGTTTTTGGAAGGGGATTTAAGATTTGATATAAAAATGAATCTTACCTCTTTAAAATAGAATATGAATTTTTCTAAAAGCTACATGATATTTCTTTTCGCTATTTGTTTTATAAAAATAATAAAGAAGTTTTTTTGTTTTTTTTGTGTCAGATTGGGGTTTTTTTGTTTGGTTGTGGGAGGGGTTACTGTAAGTAAATTTATTTGGTTTAAAAATTCCTCTTTATAACATTATTAATTTTCTTTCTGTTAAAAAGAAAAAAAATGGGTTGTATCCTATCTGTAGTAATCCATGATTATATGCAAATTAACCAAATTATTCATGTGTGACAATACTCTGTAATATTTGCTCTGAGGTACTATCCAAAAGTTTGAGATTTGCCCCATAGCCTTTTGTAAGCAGTACTGATTGTATACTAGTGTGCAAACAGCTAAGGGAGCCATCATTATCAACTCACGCTGACAGTATGGATTGCCCTCTCTCACTCACACACACACACACACACACACACACACACACACACACACACACACACACACACACACACACACTCTATCTATCCCTATCATCCATTACTCTCGGTTGGTGTTTCAAACTATATCCTGTATCTACATGGAGCTGATGTAAATATGTTCTTGTTTGTTAGTTAGCATTAGCACATCCATATGTGGGGGTCCATAGAAGAATGTCACTCATGATTTTGTCCTTGCTTCTTCAGCAGTGTCCTGCATGTCTTGTTTATCTTATTTGGTTGGATTTTGATATAGGAGATAAGTGGCCTTATGACTGTTTTTTTGTAGGATGTTTCTTCCAGGATTTGTTTAGTATAGCTCATAGCATTCTTGTGTAGTTTCCATCTAGATTTTTTTCTGTCTTTTGTTAGTGTCCATGTGGTGCATCCATATAGTAGTATTGACACAGCCACAGCTTGGAAGAAATCCTGTTTTATTTTATCAGATAGATCGGACTTCCATATGATTGATAATCTGTTGATAGCAGTCCATGCCTTCACAAGGCTTTTATTAACATCACTTTCTGTTGATGAGATGCTGCTGCTGAGGTACATGAACTTGTCTACTAATTTCCAAAGCCTGTCACTTAGAGTGGAGATGGCTCCTTCTCATTTAAAGCACATGTACTCTGTTTTATTTGCATTCATGTGGAGGCTAATGCTTACTGCTGCCTGCTTCAGGCTATGCAGCAGAGATTTGGCTTGAGCAGGTGTATTTGCAAAAAGCACCATGTCATTTACATAGTCTGTGCTTGTTATAGTTTCTGTTGGATGTTGTCAGCTTTTTTTCCTTTTTTTAGCATAAAGCTATTTTCTCTTATTAGATCTATTGATGTTTGAAGTAGGTAGTTTAGGCAGATTACAAACAAGGATGGTGCTAATATATCTCCTTGCAAAACTCCAGCGATAATGTTGAAGAAGTCTCTGTCTCCATTAGGTGAGTGAACCTTTACTTTTTTGTTTCTACAAAGCATCATTATAGCTGTAACAGTTTCTTTGGGAAGGCCATATGCTAGAAGTATTTGCTCCTTCTTCCTTCTGTGTATGTAATTGAATGCCTTGGAGAAATCGACATACAATAGTGTTGTCTCGAGATTTTTTGCATGAACTGCTTTGATGATTTGATAAATTGTCAGAATCTGTGATTTTGTGGATCGATTTTTCTGAAAACTGTTCTGATTTTTTCCTAAGAATTTCCTCAATTTCAGGTTTGATATGGTTGAGAAGCAGAGCATTATAAACCTTAGTAGTTATAGAAATAAGTTATGCCTCAATTGTTCTTGGTAATTCCAAGGTCACCTTTTTTTGGGAAGAGGAGAATGTAGCCTTTTGTCCATCCCTCTATTGTATTTTGTTTATATATGGCATTGCAAATTTGAAATAAAGTAAAGTTGGCAACCTGAAGGCTTCCTTTTCAATAGCTACTACACCAAGGTGTAGGGGAGGGCACTACTCCTTTCTTTGGAATGCTCCACTTTACTTTTGATACATACCTTATATATGCTGAGTAACAAGGTATCAAGTTCCATTTTTTGGGTCTTTGGTATGACTCAACCTTGGATTGAACCCCGGTCTTCTGGGCCATTGGCAAACACTCTACCCACAAGCCAATTGAAGTACAAGTCATCAAATTTCCTTTTCTTCCATACTTCATCAAGACCTGCTGATTTTCTGCCTTTAATCATTGTCAGTACTACGTTAAGTTTTTCCTCTGTAAACTGTCCTTGTTTGATGTCTAGTTGGCTATTGATAATTTTTGTGATAGGTTTATCCAAGCAGATCCTTGAAATATTCTTTCCACATCTGTATTTGTTTTTCTTGGCTTTTAGTTTTGCTCTTAAGGTGCTTTTCCTTTTGCTTCACTGCATTTACTGTCTTCCATGCTAATCATGATTGTTTATCTTTTTCTGAGTTCCTTATCTTATTGATCTGATATTGAATGTATTTTTGTTGTTCTTTTAGGGCTTTCTTAAGTTTCTGTGCATTGGCATTTGTTGGGGTTCTTTTATTTTCATGTTGTCTCATTTTTTCCTAACTACTAGTGACTCCCATGGAACTCTACATTTGGCTCTTGGTTTGGTTGATATGCATTCTGCTGCTGCTGCTTTCGGGTGAGCAGTGATGAAATTTTTGTATTTGTCATTTGGAGTATATGTTTCAGATATCTCCTGAAGAGCATCAAATTTGTTTCTTACAGTTACTGTATATTTATTGCTAATATCTCTATTAGTTAGTGAGGACCAGTTGTAATATGTGGTTTTGACTATTTGTTTCTTATTTCTGCGTAGACTTGGCATATTTTTGCTGTGATGATTCTGTGATCTGAAGATACTCCTTCAAAAAAGGAATATGCCTTGCAGTTCATTGATAATTATCCACTTCTTGTTTATGAGTATATAATCTATCTGTGCTGGGGTTAGGGTTAGTTCCATAGTTTTCCCTCCCTTTTTCAGAAGTCTGTTAGATATTTCCTCATTTCTGTTTGATGAGTTGTATAAGCAGAATTTGTTATTTTTGTCTGTGCCTATTTGAGAGTTCATGTCTCCACCGATGTTTAAAATGTTGTGTTTAGGACAAGGGAATATAACTCATTGTAGAAGGTGATGATGTCTGTTTCATCACTGGCATTGGTGGGACTGTAGCAAGAGAAATTTTTGTGCAAGGGTTGCCATTGAATGAAGCACAGTTGGATTTTCTCAATGCTATTAAGTGATTTTAAGGCATGAGGACCGAGTAGCATTCCTACACCTCCTATGACAGCATTTACAGAGTTTTTCATGATGATACTGAGACAAACATCCATTCATTACCAGTATTATGGTATCTTATTTCTCATTCACTATGGTAGTACCTATGTCTTGTATGTATATAATGTCTATATTATGCTCTGCTGCAGAAGCTGTCAGCTTAGGTAACTGGTTTACTGTGTATAAAGTCCTAATGTTAAATACTGTGAACAGTGTTTTTGCATCTAAGTAATTTTGGTTTGAGTTTGAGTTCTCCAGTTGATTTTCTTTTCTTTCTTTTTTTTTTTTTTTCTTTCATTTTTTTTTTTTGAACACTGGGGCCAGACGCTGTTTTAATTAATGACCCCCACCATCATTCTTTAAACTTTTGGGTTGCACTTTATAGAATTATGTTGAGTTGTTGATTGCTAAACTTTAAATCTATCAATAGCATTTATTTTGTGAACTGCATATATGTTTTTAAATTGTGTTTCTGATCTTCTAACATTGGAACATCCTCAACAAATTTTGAACCCTAATCAAAGCAGGAACTGTTTGATTATTTTATAATCAAACAATTCCTGGTTTGATTAGGATTAAAAATTATCAAAGAAATTATCAAAACCTTTCCGATAACATTTTTTCCTTCTAATTTTTCAACTACCATTGGATAAAATGTGTTGTCATCAGCTTGTTTTGTATGTATTTGCCTAACCCCTTCACCACAAACAGGATGTGACACAAGGTCAATTTTTAAGTAGAGTAAAGCTGGTTTGAATTTAATTTTCCATCTCTTAGACTGATTACTAACCAAGACTAAAGAACCTAGTTTACTATTTACCCATGGCTGGGGGAAGAACAGATGGATTCATGCCTTTCCTAACAGCATCAGCATAAAGTGAAATGCAAACAGACTTGTCCAGGATTTTGAATTTTACTTACTAATTCTATTTCCTGTAATGATACTTAGAGCACCTCCAGTTTTGTAAATGTAAATTGTCAGAGAAAAGTGTGCCAATGTCACATGATTGGTAGTCTGACACTAAAAGTGAATGTTTATATTTTAAAGGAACTAGCAGTACTTATCCATATGATATAGAACTTTAAGATGGTTATTATCAAAAATAAGAGAATTTAAGATAATTGTTTCTAGTTAAAAAAGACATTTTATGTTTTATCATTTATTATTTATTAAACAAGGTTTACTACTTTGTTTCCATTGAGTATGGCATATGGAAAATATCTTTGAGTTCATTTGGAGATATCAGATATCCTTGAAAATTCCTAAAAAATTAATATTTCAAATAGATATTTAATTTTATTATTTCCAGGCTTGGAGTGGTATTAACCTAAATTAAAAAAAATGTTTCTATCTTTTTTTTTTTTTTTTCCTTTTTGCCAAGTGATTGTTGAAATGAGTTCTTTTTAAGGATCTCTGCACCTTCCTGAAATAGAGAGGGTCTAGGTGCAATAAGTGCCTATCATAAAAATTACCAAGTGTCAGACTATTTTACAGCAAAGGGAACAGTAAGACCTAGAGGGCGAGAGACAAATCCCACCTAAAAACTGGTCATAGCTGTATCTCCTAGTTTAGTTTAAACAATTGAACATACTTGAAGAAATTTGAAGAATACCAGAGATGAAGACCCAACTGCAAAATATAATTTTGTACCTTCATCTCAAGTGATTAGAAATTCCATGTTTCCCAGTAGTCTTTCCAAGAAATCGAAAAGAAATAAACAATGACATCTTATGTTATTATTTTCTAACCAACAGGAGACCACATTGCTGTTTGCTTCTATAGACTCCTGGGTGGTCCCTAATGCTTATCAGTGTCTCCCTATGTAATTACCAGTCCCTTTCATAACATTTTCATTTTGGTAAATCTGCTGTTGACTGTATAAGAACTATTATTTTTTTCCTTTTTAAGGCAATTTCTTTTGTTATGGTTTCAAAATAAATAATACGTTTTTTGATTTGTATTTCTAATTTCAAGCAATATAGGGGGTAGGGAGTCCCCAAGGAGTAATGGCTAAAATACTGGACTGCCACATCATAATAAGCAAGTTTGCACTTCAGTTGTGCTGTTACATTCACGTTTGGACTAATACCCTTGGGAAATGGGAACCTCCTTAACCCCCACCTGCTAGGGGTTAAATAATATCACTGCTGTTCTTCTACAAGGAGGGTTTTGGCATTAAATAACCCAGAAAAGTTGATATGTCATTAAACAAAAAACAAACACTGAAGCAGTAAAAATCTAATCAATAAGAAAGTTGGAAGATTACTTTTTAAAGGCAGAAGTAATCTTTAGATGTTATCAGTTTCAGTGAATTTGTTTCTTTGATATTCTCTTATTTATTTTTATAAAAATAAAAAAAAACTGAAATATCTTGAGTCTAACATGAAACAATTGTGATTCAAAAGTGATTGCTGAAATGTTTAAATTTTTATTTGGTTTTAAGTATATTCATTTGAAGAATAATTTTGAAGATATTTCTTTGTGACTGTTGTAACTTTCTTCTTTCCATTTGATTTTTCTTAGTAATTGACAATATGTGAATTAATTTTTATTTTGTACCTGTCAGAATGGAGACGATAGTATGGAAGTTGTTTTTGCTGATGAACAATTGTGGGAAACTGATGAGGATTGGTTGAACTTTACAATGTGTTCTGATATGTAAGTAATCTTTAGTTTTAATTGAATTTGCTCACACAATTAGTTATTTCTTTAATTAAAGAAATTAATTTGTCCAATCAAATTAGAGAATTTTGGTTAACATATCAAACTATATAAGATAGTTGTGCTAAAATGAAATAGAGAAAGGAATTGAGATACAGAAATGTCTATCTACACTATATTATCAAATCAGGACAACAGTCTTTAACCTTTTCGTAGATAGATGATTTTTTCTTATCCTTGTACAGTAGGGGAATTATTTTGTATGCATTAAGATTGAATTGGTCAACCATTTGTAAAATGCCATACATTGAGCTATTGCTAAAAAAAACAACAAAAATGTTACTCCGTCTGCATACTGTTGGCGACAAAAATGTTCCTATGTCTGCAAAAGGGTTTTAAGAGGTTAAAAAAAATATTAGAATCTACTTTTGTAATCTACTTCATTTTGAAATTATTGCTGGTTTCAAATTTGGGTTAGGGAATTTGACGAATTGCTGTGTTCTTATTTATTTTCATTAGTCTTTCTAATTTATTTTATTACATTAAAACTTGAATATGTATGCCTGGAAAGTGCATATTTTTTCTCATCTATATAATAGAATGTTTAAAAATATGCTCATTTTCTTTAGATAGTAAAAGTATAAGATTATAGTTTGTTTTTCTATTTTGACTGAAAAATTGAAATAATTTTGGTATTTGAGTAAGCTCTACACTTATTCCCATTTGGTAATTTAGTTCACATATTAAGAAATTTAAAAATGACCTCTTCCACTATTTTTGAAATCAGCTAAACATTAAACTGCAAAATTCTTTAAGGTCATTATTCATAGTTTTTTTTTGTGTTACTAATGCTTTTTATACCATCTTGGGTTGGGGATACTGTTTTTGGCAGAACTTCCTGAAAATAATGGTTGGGTGTGAAGAATACATGAATGGAAATGGATATTGTTTGGGGTTGACAATTAGGATTTTAAGGAATGTGACATGTGGAAAAAGTTAGTGCTATGATGTTTTATGTAGGTTATTCTGTTTTAAGTCTATTGTTCAATAGTAATTTACTAAGCTTTTTGCTTAGATGTGGCACAAGACTGTATGGATGGAGCACCTAATGAGAATTGAACTCACTTGTGAAGGTTTGCTAGTCTAGCTTGCTAACCATTACACCACCTTAGGTGCCCAGTCTGTAGTTGAAGGTCCTCTTTCTGCTAGTAGCATGACTATATATGTATATCCAATTCCTTCATATGCAAATTACATACAATCACTGTCTAATATCACAACATTTAGGTTCTTGGCGAATTCTAATAGAAGTTGAGCAACAGGTGAGCTGTATCTGCAAAGTAAATACAACAAAATAAGTGTTCAGACCCATTGGAGGTGAAAAAAAGCAGGAGAATTGGACTTAGCTTCCCAACCTAAAGATAGAGCAAAACATGATTTTTTTTTATAGTAGCAGTCATATTGACATTGTAAAAATATCCTTTAAATTGGTGGCAAAGTGTAAAAGTTATATTTTGGGTACCAGGCTTGTTTACATAAGAAAAAAAAAATTAGTTTCAATAAACAGCATAATTTTAACATCTGTCCTCATTGTAAATTACCATTATAAAAGAAAAGATCTCTACAATTGTCTTTTTTATATATGTGCTTCCATATGGTTATGATTGATTTCAATGGCATGTCAACTTTTCTAGGGTTATTTTATACCTAGAGTTTAGGTTCATACGTTTTTTTGTGTCATTTCTTGAGAATTCATTTTTTTTCTTTGCACATGGTCATATTGAATATGAATAATCTTCAAACTGATCTATTTGACCCATAGATGGGACTCTAACATATACTATCCCTTCTGGTTAAAGTGGACCTGGGAGTAATAGCAATGAAGGAGTACTCCACACTCCCCATAACTGGGGCTTCACCATCAGATGTAGTCTAGTGTCATAATGAGGACACTCCTTTTGGTTATGGGGTCTTACTTGCTACAGGGGATACAGGCAACATATTCTAAGCCCTGCCACCAGGGCTAGCTTCTATTTTTTCTACTTATTTACTTGAAAAGCATACCTTTAATTTGATCTAACAATATATTTATGAAGACCAGATGCTAAAAAGTTCTCAACCCAACCAAGAAGGAAATAACATAGACTCATGCAATGTAAATGCTATTCCATGCATTCATCCTTACAGTTCAACACATTATTATTTCTCAAGTTTCTTTAACCATTCCAAAAAAATTTCAATAAAAAAATCTTTCTTTTTCATTTATTCAAAATATCAATACTAAACTTTAAAAAAATATATATTTGATTACCTATAATATACAGCATGTTACTCAAAATATATTTTATCATGAAATGACTCAAAATAAAGAAAGCTGAAACAAACTTTACTTTAAAATGCCCATAAATCATAGAATTGATCACCTATTAACTTTGTTAAATTTCTTCAGCTGTAATATCTTCTCCATGCATAATGTATACATAAATCAACTTTAATTACTTCATTAATTTTACTTTTTAATATATATATATATATATATATATATATATATATTGATATTTTTGTTTTTTGATAGTCAAGGACTTCCAGTTATATTGACGTCTCCAAAACATGTTAAATCCAATTTCCGTCGTTTTAGCTCTCCTGGTTTCTCTAATAAGAAACCTTCCACAGGTAATGCAAATTTTTTTCTTAAATTTGTCTAACTTTCTTATCTGCACTTCACCCAATCTGTTAATAAATGGTTAAAAAAAGAACTAAATATTTCATACTAGGATAAGGAAGTTTTTCTGTCATTCTAAGGATCTTGTATAGTCCAGGATTTATTTCTTTTTAATATCTATATATAAAGCAGCATATTCTAACGGAAAATTTTGTAACTTTTTAATGGCCCAGTTATCTACAGCGAATGGATAAATTAAAAAGATAAAAGATAAAGGGTAATATGTAAATGATACCAGGTAAAAAGTAAATGATAATTGGTAATATCTATTGTGCAATATATGATGTGAATCTACTATAATGTAATAGTTCATGTATCTTTAGTAGAAAGTAATCTAAATGATCTGAAGTAAATGATGAATAATTGGTTACAGGGCTGTGTGCAAAGCCATGCTAAATGTGGCAAATTCACCAGTCGATAATAATAATTAATTAATCCTTTGAAAGGATTAATCAAATTTTAAAAATGCTGTTTTGGCTATAATATCATTGGTCAATTAGTTTTCTAATTTTACTTATGTACCAAGTTAGGATATGTACAAATTGATAATTTCAAAAGAAGCTCATGAAAAGATGAGTTTTCAAGAGACTATTCTTTTCCTTCTTTTTGTTGCTTCCAATGATTTCAGTAGTCTAAAGAATTCATAGAAAGTTCAGATTGCAGAAAGTAACTTTATGTACATCTTAATTGTAAGAAAATAAATGCTGGACTAAAAATTTTTTTTTTCATATTTAATTTGAGGCAAAAATAGTTAATTTTTTATGTATGAAATTTTTGGTCTGGTAATTTGTTTCTATTAACATGTAAATAAAATAATCTTTAATAAAAATAATCTTAAAATCATGTTTCTATTCATCTTTTTCAGCGTAGATAACTTTATGTCCAAAGAACTATTTTTGTGTCTAGATATTTACCACCATCTTACACAAGAGTATTAGAATAAAAATTGCAGGCATCAAAAATTGACCATAACCCTACTCCTTTAAGTGTAATGGAGGTGATGCTGTAGATGAATGATGTAATATAGCCCTGGCCATAAATGAGTGGAGGATATCCCTCTATGTATGTAATATTGTAAATAACAGAGAATATTATATATTGGTTGAAAAAGTGTTATATATGAGAGGAGAATCCTGGTTAAAATTGCCTTTTAACATCACGTTTAAGAACGTCTAAAACCAAATGGACAACAGAAACTGAAAATATCAAGACCAAAAAACACTGTAAATGTGTGTGAGTGAGAAGGAAGATGATATAGAAAGTTAAATTGACTTGTTTTTCTATAAGGATAGTTTAATCAGAAAAGAAATTTTATTTTGCAAAAATGAAATCTAAATGTGACAAGTGGGAGAGAAATGTGCTACTTTTTAAAAATTATATTTTTGATTGTTCTGAAGATGTTTGTTACAATATTTATGTTAAGACAGCTTTGGTTTTTTATTTATTTTTGTTTTTCAGGCTGCTGGTTATCATGTTCATTGGTTATATTATTTTAGTTATACATAAGGGACCATGAAAAAAGTCTTAACATGAATATAGATAGCCTGAAAACAATAAAAAATCAACAACCAACAAAACAAACCTTTCAGAAATTTAAAGGAAAGCATAGATTAACATAAAAAGGGATTTAGAAATGAACAACCTGCTTAAGGAATGCTATGGAATACCACAGGAATACACAGATGATCACAATTTTGATTTAATATGATTCAATTTGATTTTGAAAAAAAAAAAATAAAGAACAGATTAATAAGTAATTGATATGCACCAAAAAGTGAGCAGACAGACAGGTGCTTCTTTTGCTATTGACATTTCACAGAGAAACCCTAAATAATGGGATTTTCTTTGTTGAATGAAAGTTTTAACTTTAATCCTTTTCTTTTCAAAAAATCATATTAGGGTCATCTGGAGAGAATCGGCACTGTCTCGGAGCCTTCTTCTCAACAATTTTATTTTCACACTGGTCCCCTTCACTGAATATAAATGTATATGTCACTGTGGCCCTATTAGTTATTTACTAAGCTTAGCTCAGATGTTGACTTGGAAGTGTAACGGCGAAATGTGATTTGAAAAATAACTGCGTGCATTATGAGAATATTACGTGAATCTTGTTACGCATTCGCGATTGAATATTGGTTTAATGAAGTTCATTTTGAATTGTTCCATGGAATATTTCTTTTGTTCCAAATCCACATGGAATTATTTTCCATTATTTCTATGAGGCGTTTTATACATTTGGCTCTATCATGCCCTTTGATTCCAATTTAACTCAGAATTTGGTACAGGGTGCCTGCTACAAAAACTCTTGCTCCTATTTCTACAGCTTTCACAATCATGCTGTACCCTTCCTTTTCCAGCTCTTGTTTTCGAGATCTTTGTATTTGCTGGTTTTATATTTGTGGCTTTGATCCATCTGGCTTTCATATGGTATTGATAGTTCTACTACAATGATTTTAAGGTTCGCCCTTGAAAAAGAACAATATCTGGTCACAGAACTTTGCTGGATATTGTTTTTGGGTAATTGTTATGCCATCCTGGTTAATCGGCAGATACCTCCCAATCTCCACTTGATCCAAGAAGGTTTTGACCAGGTACAGCTCGATGCTTAATTGTTTGCTCAGAGCCAGCGTATATTCTGCCCATCTCTGAAACAAATTCCTGGGTTGAAATTGTTGGTTCTGATTTCATATAACTCAATAAATCTGACTAACTCTGTGGCGAAAGGTGCAATATTTTTATTTATTTATTTTTAAAACCTGTTATGTACATACATGATGCACATATTATTATCTTCCATTTTCTTTTTTTTTTTTTTAATTTTTTTTTTTTTATTATGCTTGTTACTTGGATTATGCTACTGGACATGTTATTCAGTCTCTTTCCCTCAAATATAGTCTCTGTAGCGTGATGGTGTTCTCATCAATCTTCCTGATGAGGTCCGATTCTCAGTACCTGGATTTTCGGACTGTGTTATTTCTTGTGTGTGTGTCTCTTGATGTCTTGTTGGAGGTGGGGCTGTACGTAGGTGGCGTCAATTTCTCTTAATGGTGTTACCATTTTTCGTGGTTACATTGTAGGATCTGGGCTCCTGGCTTCTGCTCTTAATTGTTGCTCTTTCCCATATGGTCGTTTGGGGGTTTCTTACTCTTATGTTTTGGGCTTCATAGAGCGGTGGTAAGTCTTTTGCACCATAGTCGTACTTTTGTTTTTGCTCTGGATGGCATTTGTGTAATCCCTCCTGGATTTTGTCCATTTGAGGCTGTGTGTTCCTTATTCTGATTGGGAGATTCCCGCTAATATTTTCTTTATAAAGCAGTTGTGCTGGGCTTGGTAGGTTGTGGTCAATACGTGTTGTTCTTAAACATAACAATGCCATCTCTATATCTGTTCTGCTGTCTTTAGCTTTCATTATGGTTTTCTTTAATGTTTGGATGATTTTTTCTACAAATCCATTTGATTGAGCATACCTTGGTGAAGAAGTGATGTGATTGAATCCCCAGTTTCTTGCAAATTGCCTGAAAGCGTAGCTGTCATATTGGGGGCCATTATCACTTATGATACATTCTGGTATCCCATGTTCTCCAAATATTGATTTCAGGGCACATATGACCTCTTGGCTTGTGCATGTGTTGTGTATTTTTCTGATAAAGGGGAACTTTGAATGGTAGTCGGCTATCAGTAAGTACGTTTCCCCTGCAACATAGAAAATATCTGATCCGACCACTTTCCAGGACCTCATGTGGTATCATGGTTTCCTTCTGTTTGTTTTAGAATTTCTGGCACGTGGGGCAACCTTTGACAACCTCCTCAATGTCCTCATTTATTCCTGGCCAGTATACACATGTCTTGGCTCTCAGGATACTCTTTTCAATACCTTGGTGTGATGCGTGGATCTTGTTTAGAATTTCATTCCTCAGTGTTCCAGGAATTATCATCCTCCCTCCTTTCAACACCAAGGAGTCCTCTATCAATAACTCATCCCTAAATGCCCAAAATAGCTTGAGCAGTATGGGTGTGTCTTTGGCCTTGTCTGGCCAGCCAGTGAATATTTTCTCCCTGAGTAATGATATCACTTTGTCTTTGTTTTATTCTTCTCTCAATTCTTTGAGTTTGTTTGTGCTGAACTGTACAAACTCAATCCTGACATCCAGGTTTACTGGATCACAGTTATTCTTATTTGGTAATCTCGATAGCCCGTCAGCCAATAGTATTTCTTTTCTAGGGTGGTATACTATAGTGAGATCATATCCTTGTGTTTCCATTAGCATCCGTTTTAGTCTTGGTGGAGCTGCAGACAAGTTTTTTTGGCTGATCATTTCCAACGGTTTATGATCAGTCTCTGCTGTGAATAATTTCCCATATTCATATGTGTGAAATCTCTGGCATCCAAACACTACTGCCAGCATCTCACATTCTATATTTGCATATCTTTGTTCAGCTAAGGTGAGTGACTTGGACGCAAATGCAACTGGTTTATTGTTTTGTAATAGTGCCGCTCCCAGTCCTCGACTAGAAGCATCAACTTGGATAGTTGTTGCCTTGGTGGGGTCAAAATATGCCAGTGTTACCTCTTTGCTGATGAGGTCCTTGATTTGTTAGAAGTCCTTTTCATGGCTCTCTGTCCAAGCATACTCATTGTCTTCCTTTAGAAGGTCGCATAAATTGGTGGTATGCTCAGACAAATGAGGCATGAAGGGGCCCATGTATGTCACCATTCCCAGTATGTATGGTAATTCTGCTACATTGGCAGGGGACTTTAGGGCTTTAATGTCTTCTATTTTTTGGGGATCTGGATGTACCTCGTTCTCATCATAAACTCCTGAAAAATTTTATGGATTTGGTTTTGATATTGCACTTTGTGCTGTTGGAAACCAGACCATTTTCCTTAGCAGCTTCCATTAGGTTGCGCAAGTTGTTGTCATGTTCTTTTTCATTATTTCCAAAAACCACAACATCATCCGAGATACTGATAGTTCCGGGGCATTTTTCAAGTATCTGGTCCATTTTTTGTTGGAACACATCTTGACTCATCACTAGCCTAAATGGCATCCCCCTGAAACAGTATCTTCCAAATGGGCTGTTGAAGCATGTTAGGGTCTGACTCTCTTCATCAAGCTCAATAGACCAATATCCTTTTTTTGCATCAAGCTTGCTAAACCATTTTGCACTCACCATCTGGTGGGTAATTTCTTCCAGGGTTGGTACTCTATGGTGACATCTTTTTATTGCCTTATTTAGGTCTTTCGGGTCAAGGCAAATGCTCATCTGTCCATTGCTTTTCTAGCTATACACTAGGCTGCTGACCTAGTCAGTGGATTCTTCGATTTTCCTAATGATCCTGTCTTTTTCCATCTTGTCTAGCTCTCACTTTAACTTAGGTGGATAGGACATTTTTGTGGGACATGTATCACCAATGTTACAGTGGCGTCAAGAACAATGTGGTACTTGCCTGGGAAGTGGCCAATGTGGTCAGATTGTTTTGGATATGGACTCTCTGTTTTGCTTCTTCTATTTCACAATGCAGGGTTACCATTTTAAGGTTACGACAGCTTGGTAATCCTAATATTGCTGGTCCGTTTGTGTCTACTATGAAAAATGTTTCTGCTGACCACGTGCCCTGGTTATACCTGCACTGGAGCTGGATGGTGCCAATTTGTGTTATTATGGTCCTATTGTATATGGTTAAGATTGTGTTTGATTGTTTGACTAAATTTTTTTTGCAGATTTGGGCACATTTGTTCATATAATCATAGTGGTAATATGTTTCCTTCTGCCCCAGTATCTACTTTTACCATTAGTTTAGCTGTTTTTTTACTTTATCTGGGTATCATAATTTTTTTTTCTTTTCCTTTTATAGTACGGTTGTCTGAGCTGTTAACAGTGTGTAGTTCCAGTTCTTCGGAGTCGCTATTGTAGGCATCATAATCTACCACACGAATATTCTTATAGTATCTCCTCTGAGTGTTTTTTGCTTTGTATCATTCTTTTGGTGGGATATTATCATATCTGGTCTTTTCTTTCCTCTCATTCCACCTGCATACACTAGCCCAGTGGTTCCATTTATTACATTTTCGGTATTTCGCACCATAAGCTGGACATTTTTCATAAGGCTTGTGGTTTTCTCCACATTTTAGACAGCTTCTGCTTTTTTGTGTCTTGTATAGTAGTTACTGAGGCATTGTTTTGTGGCTGTGCACTTTGATTTTTTATGGCCTGCAGTTGTTTCATGTAATTAATTGTTGCGTCGTGATTTTTTTGTGACTTGAATAGCTTTCTCCAGTGTCATTGTTTTTATCTTCTCCCAGTAGTTTTTGTTCTACTCCTGGATAAATTGTTCCTGCAATGATTTGTTCGATGAGCATTTTGTCCAACTCGCTGTTGTATTCTTCTCTGTTTTGTTTTCTGAAATTCACAATAGGCAGCTTGTAGGCACAGTCTAGACACAAATTCGTCCATTGTTTCTGGTTCGTTTGTGTTCACATCAATCTTTTGGTTGAAATTTCTTAATGCCAGGTGGGCTACTCAGAAATTCTGATTCGATTTCCTGTATTCTTCAAATTTTTTCTATATGACGCTCGGCCGCTTCTTATCCTTGGCTGATAAACCCCCAACTATTAAATTTTAGTATACCTGTTTCTCCAGTGCGGAGCAAGATTTCATCTATTTGGTCTTGTGGGTCTGTTATTTTCTTTCGTCTGAATATCATTTCACATTGTTCATGGAATAGGGACATCACTTTGGCTCTGTTTGGATTGCTCCAGTTCATCATCACGTTGTCTAGGACCGCCATATTTGTTTTGTTGTTGACTGACTCCTAGCTTTGTAAAAAATTTTTTTTTTATATATATCAAATAAACTTCTTTTTGTATCAGTATTTATATGTATCATGTGCGCAAAGTCATAAATTCAACCTCTGCCACCATGAAATAAGTGATACTCACACAGAGATATAATTATTTAACATACCTTTATTAACATATATTACACATGTGTTTTCAGCTTTGCGTGCTGGCGTGGCCATTGCTAATATATATCGCGGAGGCCACAGCAAGGCTCGGCGAAAGTAAACAAACCCTGTTATCACATGCAAAGGGATAGTAGTAGTAGCACTAGCAGTCACTAGCCTAAGTATAATAATATATATTAAGTATAATTTAGGATTTAATCAAATGCAAGTTGTATTACTCTTTTCTATTTGCACCTTAATGATTTTAATGCCTTTAAGATAATTTTCTTTTATAATAAATTTAATTAATTTTGCACAGTGATTTCTTTAGAACAGCTTTGTAAGATTTTTTTCTTTTTTTTAATTTCATAGAGTAAATTTTATTAGGTGTGTGCAAAACTCTTTACAAAACAAAACAAAACTCAAGTTTTCAGGGTACAAATAAAGAATACTGGGATTTATTGCACACCTCTAATATATACTTTTATTTTCAGTTACTGAGTCATTTGGAAATATTAAGTTTGGTTCCTATGTTTCAATGTTGGCTTCAATCTGTCAGCATACAACAACATTCTTGAAGCAAGAGCAATTTGGTAAGCTATAGTACTTTGTGTGTATGTATGTATTGTATATGCTCTGTATGTGAATTTTATCATATAAACCTGAAAAGGAATATATAACAATAGCCATACATTGAGCACTCCCATAGATTCATATGAAATTCCTCATATATTCTACACATGAATAATCCATACCCATTGTTTTCAGATGCCAACTGGCTATTACTGATATATATATATATATATATATATATACTAATCTAATATCTACCAGTATTCACGGTACCAGAAAAAAACAAAAAACCCCTGGCCAGGAACAAGAGATAAAAATATCTCGAATCACGGTCCAGAGGAAAAAGAAAAAAGTTTTTTGGGGTAAAAAAGAAAGAAAAGACCAACCACATCCGACTCCTTGAAAAAAATCAAGGGGTACTTAGTCAGTGGCCAAAAGAAAACCAAAAAACCCTCCGCGAATGCTGCAATGCTACAATTACTAAAGTGCTCAACATAAAACAATGGAGCCAATTATAGAATTAACTTAAATCGCTAGTCGAAAATCTTCTACTAAAGTTTCACCTTAACGGATCATCAGGAAGTTTCTCCTCAACTATTCTAAGGAGAAATTGCTTTGCTTTTATTCACCAAAAACCCCCACCTATCCTAGAATTTGCATAAAAAAAAAAAAAAAAGAATTAAAAATAATTATAGTTAGCAGAAAAAAAAAACAAAATAAACCTATAACCTATTCCTAATTATATAGTAACCATGCCCTTTTGTGTTTACAACTATTTAACACCTCCGATCTTTTGTTTAGCATATTCTTGCTTTTACAATTTGCTATTACCAATTTTTCCTCCATACAAAGATTACAGGTTCTATTACCTGCCCTATATTTGCGGCATTTCTAGTTAGTAATTAGTAAATATTGAAGCTCTGGTGTTGTCAATTGAGCACTTTCTTTGCTCTTGTTACTATGGAGAGAGCGAACATAAATTATTCATACAAGAACATACCAATACCTGATAGGCATCAGTATAAGTTAGTTCTGTTGAGGAGGATAGAATCCTTTATAAAAAATATGAGGTGGAAAGCATATTTTTTTCTCAATACAATTAACTGTATAGAAAAAGAGGGAAGGGAGAAATATGGGTTTAAAACCACGAACCCCCCCCATATCAAAGAGATGGATAAATTTGATGCGGAAATGATAGGAATGGTTAAGGAGATAAAATTTAGGAAAATGCGCAACAATATTCAACAAAAAATGTATGAGGATATGAGGAAATTTAAGGAGTCCGAAAAAATATTTGTAAAGTCAGATAAGTCGGGCAATTTATATAAGATAGAAAAGGAAAAATATAGGCAAATGATATTTAAGGAGGTGGTTAAGAATTATAAGAAGGCACCACCTAATCTAGAAAAAGAGTTAAATAATGAAGCAAAAATGTTGGCGCATAAGTTAGGTATTGTTGATAGAGTAGAAAAATACAATACCAAGAATTGTTTTATTACTATAAAAGACCACAAAAGTAATTTCAAGACGAATCCAGAATGTAGGCTCATTAACCCGGCCAAGACCCACATAGGTAGGATTAGTAAGATAGTCGTACAAGAAATATGTGAATCACTTAGAAGGGCATTGAACATCAACCAGTGGAGGAGCACTAACGACTGTATTAAGTGGTTTGAGGAGTATGAGAAGGATAATAGGTGCTCCTTTATTAAGTATGATATAAAGGATTTTTATCCTTCAATAACAGAAAAGACATTGGATAGGGCGTTAGATTTAGCTAAAGAATATATGGTTATACCTCTAGATAAGGTGGAAATAATTAAGCATTGTCGTAAAACATTGTTATACTATGAAGATAGTGTATGGATAAAAAAAGGGGAGGGTGGAAATTTTGACGTTTCAATCGGAGCATATGATGGTGCAGAAATTTGAACTCGTCGGGTGTGTATTACTATATAGCATTAATAAGATTATGGACCCTAATAACCATAGACTTTACAGAGACGACGGACTGATTATAGTGGATAAAAGTACACCGAAGAAGTGTGATGGGATTAGAAAAAATTGTATAAGCTGTTTGAGGACTTTGGATTTAGGTTGGATGTAACAACAGATTTAAAAATAACTGATTATCTTGATATTACTTTAAACTTATATAGTGGAACAGTATCTCCATTTAGAAAAAGGAACCAGGATCTGCGTTATGTAAACAGGGGATCTAATCACCCAATACAGGTGTTTAAGCATGTACCTAAAGGAATAGAGCATAGATTATCTAATAACTCCTCCAACAGGGAAATTTTTGAACGAACTAAGCGGGAATATGAGGAGGCTCTAAAAAAGGACAGATATAGGGTCAATTTAGAATATAAGAATAGGGATAGAATTGGAACACAAGGTAGGAGAAATAGACCTAGAAAAATTTTATGGTTTAATCCCCCTTACAACATGGAAGTAGTTAATAACTTGGGAAAGGAGTTCTTCAAGATATTAAAAAGAAACTTCCCTAGTGGGAGCCAATTACATAAGATATTTAATAAGAATTGTATTAAATTAAGTTACAGTTGCATGCCAAACATTAATGGAATAATAAATAGGAGTAATATAGCTAAATTAGGTACAAAGAAGCATAAGGTGATTGACAAATGCAACTGTAGGGATAAGGTTAGGTGTCCTCTCGAAGGCAAGTGTAAGCAGGAGTGTGTAGTGTATAAAGTAGAAGTATATAGTGATTCGAATAATAAGAGAGATAAAAAGATATATTTTGGGTCGACCCAAGGGGATTTTAAAACTAGGTACTATAACCATAGAACAAGTTTCTCGTACGAGAGGTATAGGTATAGCACTGCTTTATCTAATCATGTGTGGGAACTTAAGGAAAAACAAGGAGTAGATCCGATAATGAAATGGGAAGTAATAAAGAAATGCCGCAAATATAGGGCAGGTAATAGAACCTGTAATCTTTGTATGGAGGAAAAATTGGTAATAGCAAATTGTAAAAGCAAGAATATGCTAAACAAAAGATCGGAGGTGTTAAATAGTTGTAAACACAAAAGGGCGTGGTTACTATATAATTAGGAATAGGTTATAGGTTTTTTTTTTTTTTTTTTTTTTTTTTTTTTCTGCTAACTATAATTATCTTTAATTCTTTTTTTTTTTTTTTTTTTTTTTTATGCAAATTCTAGGATAGGTGGGGGTTTTTGGTGAATAAAAGCAAAGCAATTTCTCCTTAGAATAGTTGAGGAGAAACTTCCTGATGATCCGTTAAGGTGAAACTTTAGTAGAAGATTTTCGACTAGCGATTTAAGTTAATTCTATATATATATATATATATATATATATATATATATATATATATATATATATATATATACACACTGAATATTTATTTTCTATTTGAGTTTTATACTTTTAATTTAAAAGTATAAAAATGTTGTGATCTTCATACAAATAAATCACACTCCTACTTGTTTTACTTTTAGCATATTGATTGTAATATGATTTACTAGTCTCTATTAATAATTTTCACCAAAAAATGTCATTTGCAATATTATATTTTTATATAGATCAACATTTAGCAGATTAAAAAGTGAAAGTAATTGAAAAATGCATTGTAAATTCTTTCCAAGTTTATTTAAAAATTCATGATTGATTTTTTTTATAAATATCACACATTTTCATTTTTGTTAATATTATAACTAATTCAAATTACTATTGAAGTATTAATTGAACCTATAAATTTTATTAAATACCAAGAGTTTTACTGTTGTATTTAAACTGTTAGATTCATGTTAGAACTGGGTTTGAATTACACTTTAAGTCAAATCTCTTTGATTCATAAACTCTTCATGGCAGTCAAAAAATAGAACAGGCTGTAAGCCATTCAAGGTCACAGATTGATTGGCAGATGTAGTGGTGAGCCATTGTGTGACAAGGAGTTAAACCTTCTTTAGCCAATTGGAAGGCACTGCAGATTGAAGCTATGGACACTTTCTTGATTCCATTAAAAGCATATGAATAACCCTGAATTTCTTCATAGGCTGTTCCCCTTGCAGCCCCAGCATGTTTTTGAATAGCAGTAATTCCCTTGCTCACCTCAATGACCAGGCACAGATAACATTCAAAACATTTCCTTTTGGTACCAAGCCACCTTCATATATGCACAAAGGCTTTGGAAATTTACTAAGCTTTTTGCTTAGATGTGGCACAAGGCCATATGAAAGGGGCACCCAATGAGACTCGAACTCACTCGTGTAGGTTTGCTAGTCGAGCTTGCTAACCATTACACCACCAGAGGCGCCTAATGCACAAAGGCTTTGGGCTAAATATTTATTCTGTGGTAGTCTTGTAATATGAAAATTAGTTTGTTCCTCAGTAATCCATTGTGGTATTGACTTATAATCTAATTACATATCCTCAGTTGTATAGTATGTGATTCATAATAGTTTAATGAAGAACCTGATGCAAAGGGGGACCATATGCATGGAAAAGTCAAATAGTCCTGATTCCTATGATTTGTGTGAAGAGATCTGGGCTTTCTTTGCTTTTTTTTCTATGTCTTACCTAAAAACAAAATTAACACTTTCCTAATATAGAATAAATGTAAAAAGTAAAAAAGAAAAAAAAATTGGCCTAGTGAGTAGAGTGTTCACCAATGGCCCAAGAGTCTGGGGTTCAGTCCCAGGTTGAGTCATTTTGATAGCTTCTGTTTGGCTTTTAATAAAGTCAAAACTGAAGATTAATAAACTTACTGTAAAAATCTTCCTGCAAAAATAATTACATTTTTTTTCTAGACATGATGGTGTTTTGAATGCTTTTAAAACTACTTTTTCCATGTAGCAATTTTAAGACACAAAAATTAATTCTAAAAAATATATCAATGTTTAATTTATGATTTAGAAAGTATGCATCTTGTTTTTGGTGTTTATTATAATTGTTTTTGTTTCTTTACAACCATGTAACCAAACATCTATGAAGAAATTTTAAACATAATAATGATAATTACAAAGATTCAGTTAACTTTAAGCTTGAAAATAGTATTTTATATTTAACTTACAATTTCTTTTTTGCTAATATATTAAAAAGTAGTCTATTTGCTACTATTATATACTTGATATACTAGAAATTAAATGTAATGAAAACCAATTTCATTGATTAGTAAAAAGATTTGTAGTAGTTTTAAGAGATTATTTATTTTTCTGTTTAATATATATTTAAAAAATGTTTTTTGTAGCAGAATGGAATCTTGCTGATCAAGTCTTGGCATGTTTTTGTGAAATAATATGCAGTGTTAAAACTGTGATTAGAATTTGGCCTGATCATCAACAGACTCTCTCAGGTAAAGCAATTTCTTATTTTTTTTATTTCTGGTAATTTCTAATGTTTATTAATTTCATCTGCCATAAGAAAAAACAAGAAAATACACATAAGTATTTAGTTTTATTTAAGAAGTGAGCTTAATTTTTTTTCCCTATGGGTTATAGTTTATTACTGCATTTTTATATGAATTGTAATAGAGAATTATTACAAAAAATACTGCTAAATTACTTACTTTTTTACATCCTTATTTCAAGTTTGTATAAATTAAACTACTTATAAACAAATTCTGTTTTCTGCTTCATTGATGAAGTAAATGTGATAAATTCCACTTAATTTGAATATACAGAAAAAATTATCAGATCACATTGTTTAAATATATAAAATAATTTACAATTTCAGTATTAAAGATTTTATAGTTATTACTGAATTTATTTTTTATTAATATGGAGAAAATCAAATTGTAAGTAATTACTACTATATCATATACTAAGATTTTAAATCAAGAGGAGACATAACTTTTATAAAGATATTTCTATTATTTTTTTTTTTACAGTTATTTAACTTTTCTAGGTCTGTTATGTCAATCATTTTGAATTGGTGTTGATTATAGAACATGTTCATTTTGTCACATTACACTGCATGTCAACCATATTTAATTTTGTTTTAAATTGTAATTATTGTTCTTTCTATTTAGGATTCATAAAGTTTTGTTTATTAATATCTAGGCAAAATGCTTTTTTTTTTTTTTTTTTTTTATTGGTAATATTTATATTTTAATTGTTTGAGTATTTTTATTTTATCTGTAAATTTGCACTCATTTATTTTTCTAAAAATATCTTGAATTGCTTTTCTTTTTTAGCCAATCCAATTGAAGACAGATTATGTAAGGAATTGATATTTTTGCTTCATAAGTCTTACAGTCTATCATCAAACAATAAATTTTGGATAAAGACTCTTAGACAAGGAAATCTTTATATTCAAAGTATCTGTGGAGATATGGCTTCTTCTGTTGAAAAAATCATGGATGAAACTACTGGTTTTCTTTTGGTGAATTGAAAAACTTTTTTTTTAAATAATAAGACATTAAATAATATTCATAATTTAATGTTTTGTTTTTGAAATGAAATAATTTATGCGCTATTTATCAACATACAAATCCCATTTTCAGATTTTAATTGAAATTTCTATGTAAGATACTTATTTTTCTTTTTCATTTTAGGCCTGCAGTTCCCAGTTGAGTTATAACATTCAAGACTATGGTAGAAAAATTGTTATTGCTATTCACAAAACATTGGAAGTTTTTGCCAAACTCACATTGGTTACCAATCAAACTCTTGTCTTATTTGAGGATGAAAATTCAGAAGTGAGTTGAATATTTTTTATTTATGCAATTATATTCATCCAAACCAAATTTGACTTTATGTACCATTTTGTTTTTGCAGATTTTACAAATATAATTATGCATTTATTTAGAGGCCTATTGTTAAGCTTTAATATTGGACCAAATGATTAACATTTTATCACCAATTTCAGTCTTTATTGCATCGTACATTAAACTGTTTTATCTGGATTTAAAGTAGCTTTTGAAGTCATCATTAATTTTTAAAATGATAATTTTTTTTCTATGATTTGAACTAAGTTGAATGTTGATCAAACAACGTTTAATGTAAAAAGTATAGCCAATATAATTGTTATCTTAAAGCAGGAGTGACCAACCTTTTACATTCTATGCACTATACAAATCTTGTATTCTCATTCATTCTTGTAAGATATCTATATTAATATATTTAGCATTTTTATATACCATGATAATCATAACACACATCCCCTATTTGCAGCTATGAAATTCTGAAAAAAAATCTTGTATAATTCACATTGACTATTTTAAATTTGTAGCAGCTAAATTTAAATTAAACCTGAAAATTTACACAGTATTTACGGCAAAAGTAAGAACATGTTCACATGAAAATGTAACAAACTTTTAGTGAAAATAAGATCACAACAGAAGAAACAAATTATAAACAGGCATTGTAGTGGCTATTTTTCTCTAGCTGTGTAAAACAGAAGTGTTTGTTACACATTAGTTAGTTAAGATCATATATGCCATCTCAAATATAGCCACAAAAGGCCAGGAAAAAAAGTTAATGTTCAATCCTAATGTTAGCAAGCTTTTAGGCTGAAAATCTGGGAAAATAGTGTCTTATACACTAATAATTACAGTAATATATTAATTTGATAAGATGGATATTTCCTTATCTGTTTTGTTTACCCTAAATTTTTAATGTTTAGTTACAGAGAGCAGCAAAGAATTCTTTAAATTTCAATCTCATTTTGTTTTTATAAATTCAAGAGCTGAAAGAATTTGTTCTATTTTGTATGTCTTTCTAAAACAGTAGATATGATTCTTAAAATTTCCATTGAGTAAAGATTGTGAAAAAATGTCAAACAGATTTGGGAAAGCTCATCAGAATTTGATTTTCAGTAAAGAATTTGTACAAAAAATGGGTAAAGCACAATTATGTAACATACAAGCCAAGCATCAATTATAAACTGAGTGGCAAAAATCACTGAGATGTAATGCTTCATATACAATGATGTGAACTGCAACTACACCTAAACAAGTAAATAAGAGAATTATTATGATGATGAGGAGGAACATCTTTATAAATAGATGTCAGAATGGGTTTAGTGTTAAAGACCACCTATACATTGGCTGAAAAATAACACCTCTGTACAGTTTGTAAGATTTGCTTAGCAAATATCTCACTAATTCTACCCAGATAAGGAAAACATAAATAAACATGGCACTTTTGTACTGATGCCTGTTTAATTTCATCTGAAAGTATTGGAGACAATTCATATTTTGTCTGACAGACTGTCTCTCTCTGTAAACAGAGGGAATGTCCACTTAGACTTAATATTATTTCGATATAGTCTCCAATACAATAGATTTTTTTCCCATTCTAAATATTTCTCTTTTTTTTTTTTTTTTTTTTTTAAATTATTTTACACAATATTTTCCTCAATTTAGCCTTCTTGAATGAGGAACGAAACCAGTCAGCTAGCTTGTTACCTTTTTTATGCTTTTAGTCCTATCATGAATAAAACTTTGGGTCTTTTTATTGCTTTAAATAAATTCTGTACCCACCCAAATATCTTTAGATACTTGAAGACCTGGTACAATTCCAACTCAATCCATAAATTGAATGGTATTTAAAAAATTGAAAGCAAAAATTTGAACTATAAAAGCCAATATATCATTTCTACAATCTTGCATAGACAATAAAGTTTGTCTCCCCCCCCATTACTATTGGAATCACCCTGGGCCAACAATAGAGGAAGCATTTTTACATCACTACCTAACCAAGCATTCTGGTTGTCTTGCAAGTTTGAATAGGAAATATTTAGATTTATGGAATGAGTCTCTCAGCACATTGTCCTTTTTCAACAAAATATGATTTTGCTGTTATGTTCTACTTATTCATGAGCATCACCTTATTAAACTATCATCTCAATATTATAAGTTGCAACATCTGATTTTATAAAAAAATCTGGGTATTCTGCTTATCCCACTATTAGCAAAAATGTTCTCAATCTTTCTTCTACACAGTTGTCTAACCTAGAGCTCATTATTTTAGCTCATGGTTTGGATTACTGTATCCCCTCCACACATACCAAACGGGAGGAGATCTATTCTGAGTGCGAAGTTCATTTTGGCCAAATTAAAAGACTTCCTGTTTCTTCAACTCATGTAGGGGATCTTAAAGCTAGGTTGAATGACCTAGCTCATTCATATGCAGGTACTTTGGTTTCTTATTTCTTTTTCTTTTTCCAAATTCAAGTGGCATAGGGAGCAATTTTGCACTCTTAAGTCACATAAGAATAATAAAGGTTCTGAGGTTGTCATTTTGGATTACCAAAACTATGTAGACAAAATGATGACCATCTTAGGGGACACCACCGAATTTAATAGGCTTGGTCCAGTCAATAAACACGACCATACCATATCTATTGAGACAAAATTCTGAAAGAACATTATGAAATGGGTCAAGAGTGTGGACCTCTTCCTTCCACCATTTCTGATTTAATTAGACCTATTGCTTCTATTTGCTCCTATCTCTATGGATTGCCTAAAACTCCTAAAGATTGTGTCCTATTCTTTCTAATATAAATTCTTCCCAACACAAGGTCGTGAAGTGGCTTACTACCATTTTGCAACCTGTATTGGATTACTACAGCTTCTACTGTATTAAGGATTCTTTTGATTTCTCTAGTTTCATAAAAATATATTCCTTGACTGATAAGTTTATGTGTTCCTTTGATGTCAGTAGTCTATTTACATGTGTACCCCTTCTTGAGACTATCGATATTTGTACTGATGTACTATAACATAGTCATTTTTCTCCCATCCCTCAATTTCCTGAGAACATATTTATTGAGTTAATAAATTTGCTACAATGTTTGGAGAATTTAGTTTCGATAATATTATGTACAGATTGATGGGGTCTCTATAGTGTCTTCTTTCGCTAATATTTTTGTGGGCTTTCATGAAGAGGGTCCAGATAAGCTGGTAGTCTATTTTCATTATGTCGACAAGATGTTTTATTTTTTTAATAACAAGACTGAAGTGGACTTGTTTTTTGCCTCCCTCAATAAAATCCATCCAACCCCTAGATTAAATTAGATAAGGAAACTGATTATATATTGGCCTTTTTCGATATTTTAGTTTGTAGGACTAATGTTATGTCACATTGATATATTGTAAACCTACATTTATGGGTCTTTATACCTAGTGAGATTCTTTTTGTCCCACCAAACAAAGAATTAATCTAATTAAAACCCTAACACATAGAACCTTAATGATTTGCTTTGAATCTATACTTGATGCAGAGATCAAGTTTATCTTTATGACTCTTTGCAACAACGACTTTCTATTGAATCTTGTACAAATGATTATTGCTGATGAAATAACTGAATTTAACAAAATTAAACAGGCATCAGTGCAAAAGTGCCCTATTTATTTACGTCCTCCTCGGCTGGATGGAATTATTGAGAGATTCGGTAAGCAAATCTCACAAACTGTACTGAGGTGTTATTTTTCAGCCAATGAATGAGTGTTCTTTAACACTAAACCCATTCTGACATAAAGATGTTCTTCCCCTCATTATAATAATTCTCTTATTTACTTGTTTTGTTGTAGTTGCAGTTTGCGCTACATAGTTCGTGCTAACCAGAGGCTAGATGCTAGAATTAAACATATCCCTACAAAAATATGTAATTTTATTGGAAGCCTAACTGATAATGTTAGGAATACATACAGGTCTCCAATTGCAGAACACCTTATAAATAGTCATGACTGTGCTGAGAATTTTAGTGTAGACTTGTTGCTCAAGCAAGTCATACTCTACATTTCATCTGAAAGTATTGGAGATAATTCATATTTTGTCTGGCAGACCATCTCTCTGTAAACAGAAAGAATGTCTGCTAGGACTTAATATTATTTTGATGTAGTCTCCAATACAATATTTTTTTTCTCATCCTAAATATTCCCCTTATTTTTATTATTATTTTAAATTATTTTCCTCAATTTAGCTATGTTGAGTGAGGAACAAAACCAGTCAGCTAGCTTGTTACTTTTTTTATGCTTTTAGTCCCATCATGAATAAAACTTTGGGTCTTTTTATAGCTTTGATTAAATTTTTTACACCTAAAAATATCTTATATATATATATATATATAAAAAATCAGTATTTAGAATATTTTTAATGTACTTCTCTTGGTAAGCACTATACCAACAGAAATAAACAAAAGTAAAAATCAGTTGCCTAGCTCTTTACCCTAATGTAAAGGTTCTTATCTTCAAAAATGTATGTAGAACAAACTTTTTTAGAAGTACTTTTGTTTGTGTATATATCATTCCTTATAATTTGTGAAGATGTTAAATATTTTTATGATGCAATCTACTACTTTGATACATTTATTCCTTTTGTTGTTGCAGCTAATTGACCTTGATATTTGCCAAATATTCAAGGACTGTTGTGATCTCGTTAGTGAAAAAACCTTAAAAGGAGCTCTTCACAGTTTAAATGAATGGGAAATGTTTTCACATTCTTATACAGCGGCAAACAGTTCTCAACAAGTAAGTGATATCATCTTCAAAATGAAGTCATATATTAGTTTTTTGTTTTTTTTTATAATTTGATGACATTTTTAAATATCTATATTTCAGAGTGAAACCTGGAAAGACACTCAGATTTTGATATCAACAATAAAGACGCTACTTGAAAAAAACAAAGATTCATTTGTAAGTTATACTGATCTGATTTTGTTTTATTAGAAAAAGCAGATAAAAAATAAAAATAATATTACTATTACTATTATTAAAGTAAATAAAAGCAATATCAAATACAGTGTCATATTGACTGGGAAAGAACTTGAGGATATGTTGCATGTTAGTTTGATTTTGGGTCAGCTGTAAAATTCTGGTAGGTTAGTTAGTAGAGCAGTTCTCTTTGCATAGACAGGATTTCTGCGGTTAAAAAGATGTGAGTTTGAATTTTGTTTGAAGGTTATTCTTTATTTCTGATCTGCACTGTTTACTTGATGGCCTGAATAAATTTGGATGGAAAAGCACAATTAAAATGAATGGTTGACAATGTTTCATCTAATAATTTCTTTAAACCTTAATCTATAAAAGTGAAAAGCTGCATGCCTATATAATTGTTGGACATTCTTTGTGTCCAGAAATTTAGTTTTTAAATGTTCTAAAACAAAAATTTGTTTTTGAGTCGGTCTGTATCGCAAAATGAACCAATTATGTTTATAAATTGAAATTTTATGAATTTTATTTAAAATTTGAAAAATATTTTCATCCATTAATGAGAAATGGTTTGGAGAAATATTTTTAGGGGTTATTTCTGAATTTGTGATTGTATGATTAATTCATTTTTATGGCTTGTTATAGTATTTGCTTTTATATACTTCTTTAATTATAATATTTATATACTTTTTAATTACACAATACTTTTATAATTCATATCATAGTTAAATCTAAATTTTAAAAAATACTTGTTGGAAAAAAATTGTAGTTTGATTGTATTATCTTGACTAAGTATATTAAAAATTTGGAACATGTTTTTATCAAGAAGAAAACTTATACAGCACAGTTTTTTCTTTGTCTGAGATACATTCACAAGCAGTACAAATATAACCTAATATTTATATTTGAAATTGATTTAATTTCTGTTTCTATACAAACAGGTAACTGAATTATTAATTTGGACTGGTATATTTTGTCATTGTTTATTTTTAGTTGCTTTTTTTTTTTTTCTTAAATTTCAAATTGCTTGTCATTTTACAATGAAAACAATGTATAAGAAACAATGATAAAAGATAGTTTGTGTGAGGTTGAAATTTCTGTCTCTCTTTACCATGTAGAATGCTTGAAACCACTTCACTGTGTGTAAAAAAAAAAAACAACAACAAAAAAAACACTAATAATAATAATAATAATTATTGGTATTAAGTGTTCGCCAATGGTCCAGGAGACCTGTGTTCAACTCCAGGTCACATCATACCAAAGACTTTAAAAATGGTACTTGATACCTCCTTGCTTAACACTCAGCAATATAAGGTACATATCAAGGGTAAAGTGGAGCAATCCAGGGAAAGGAGTAGCGCCCTCCCCTACACCTCTGTGTAGTAGCAATTGAAAAGGAAGCCTTCTGATCACCTTTGACTATGGTTGCCAACTTTACCTTACTTACTTACATAGCAATACTTGAAACTATTTAACTGTGTGCAAACAAATTAGCTCTAAATTCTTAGAAATAAAATTACCTATAAACTATTCACTTACTAATCATATGTATATCCATTTAACTGTGTGCAAACAAATGACTTGTTAAATAGCAATACTTGAAACTATTTAACTGTGTGCAAACAAGTGAGCTCTGACTCTAAAAATGTTACCTACAAACTATTCATTCACAAATCATAAATTTAATATAGATGTATGAAGAGGATTTGGCATTAAATAACCTACAAGGGTTGATATGCTGTAAAACCCAACCAACCTAAACTACAAGAGCAATTGGCATTGCTGAAGCCTAAATCACATCACTCATACCTTACTTCATCTCTAATCCATCAACACTTATTGTTGATGGTGTTTTTACACACTAGTAGTGATAATAGCACATTCTACTTTCATCTTTTTAGATGAAGCATTGTTAATAATTTTTTTTGCTACCAAGTTTATTTTTTTTTATTAAGTTTTGGATATTCAAAATTATTCTGAGTCCAATGTTTTAAGAATTAAAATGAAAATGAAATTTGACTGAGACACTGGTGTCCTAGTAGTAGTGAAAGAGTTAAAGTGATGTAAATTTTGTTCATACCATTAATCTCCTATATTTTTGATATTACCACAATTAGGCTGATTCCTTCTTCAGTTGATGTCAAGTGTAAAATCTGTAAGAAAAAAAAAATATCCTGATCTTTTTGAATTTCTGAAAATTAGTATATTTTTTCACAGGATATATATATATATATTTATTTTATTTATTTATTAACAAGACTGAACAGTCAAAATGCTGTAGTAAGATTAAGAACATGGAGGATCTCAATTGCCAAATTAAACTTGGAGAGAGTATCTAGTATAAAGAAAAAATACAGTAGACTTCAGTTAATAGTACCACATTTGTCCAATGACTGTCTGGTCTAGTTAACTCAAACAAATGAGAGTTCTTGTGACATAATGGCTAAAGTGCTGGACTGTGGCCTTGAAGTGAGTTTGAACTCTGCTCATGCTGTTATGTTCACTTTCAGACTAATATCCTTGGAAAATGTATGAACCTCTTTATTCGCTCAGGTATGGGTTAAATAGTACCAACACTGTTCTTCTACAAGAATAACTTTGGCATTAAATAACCCATGAAGGTTGATATGTCATTGAACAAAGAAACCAAACCAAACCTAGTTCAAGCAAATAATTTTCTATGAACCAGAACAGTATATTTTTGAGTGTTTGGTCATTTCACATTTAACTTGAGTCACAAGCTAAAAAATATTTTAAGTATTTGTTCTAAAGACTAAAAATTATATATTTTTGTAATTCTATCAGATTTTATTCAAAAAAGAAAAAATAGTTAATTTTGTTGCACTGCTGATTAGTCTGAGTAAATGGAATATAGTTTATTATAAAAAAGTCAAATTAATAATGATTCTTATAAAAGAAAAAAGTAGCCTGATTGTGTGGCCAGTCCCACTAACCAGTTAAGTAAAGTCCATACCCTGTTGGCTGGAGCTGTAGAATATGCCAACTGTACCTCTGCAGAAGGGTCCCTCCCCCCATTGAGGTTACCTGTTGGCTGTGGGTGGTGACCCGTAATGCTTGAGGATAGGATCCAGGTGGCTGAACAGTCCTTAACCCAGCAACCAAAGCTAGATGGTTGGTCAGAGAGGCCCGATCCAATCAATTGGCCAGTCATGTCAGCCCTCTTTCAGATTTTTGAAAAATCTGAATTAGAGGGCAATGGCTGTAGGGTCAATTATCCTGAGGGAAGACCCATACTCCTTACTGTCCCTGGGTGAGTAATTATCTTGGGAATGAAAACCCAGGGACAAAATCAAACTGTCTACTATCAGCATGATGTAGCCCTGATGTTACTCGGTGAATGGGTTTCTCCCTTGGTACATCCCCCATGTAGGGCTCTGTGGTGGGTGGGGAGCATGGTCAATGAAACAGACTTTCTTTATGGCTCATGAAAATATATTCCAAGCAAAAAACAAAAAAAATAAAAAGACCCTTCTCAATCCTCTTCAGAAGGGGAACACAAAACTGATGAAAATTTCTATCAATTCATTGTACTTGAATTAATAGAAGAAACCCCAGTCACCAAACTATAACCATTCTTGATTCAAAAAATGATTGAAACACACTGCAAACAAATCAATATAAAAAAAGCTATGAATGGCACTATTATTATACCAACAACAAATCAAAAACAATCAGAAAAGATACTAAAATGGAAACAATTTGGAAAACCAAACATAAAAACGTACCCTCATCCAACCCTAAACTTCTTGAAAGGAGTTATAAAATCCCCAGACCTCGCATCGTGTTCCCTTGAAGAAATAAGACTACATCTTAAACCACAAGGCATAAGGAAAATCTCCTCTTTCTCCATAAAAGTATGCATGAGATGACCCACGAACTTGCTGGGTTCCTGTTGTTACAGTATTATATTGAAGCTTTTATTTAGGAAGGTGTGAAGGATTCTAATTAGAATTTCATAGTTATGTCTGTTGTATTGGGAATTTGAATGATTTAAAATTTGATGTTCAGTGTAAATGCAGACCCTCTTCATTCATTTGCAAATTGAACTGGAAATTTATTCTCCAAGTGAGAGCATTTCCAGAATCTTGTGGTGATGTCCCATTTTGCTGGTTATAGTAATGTCCATATATATAAACACACATAAGAATTTCTGTAATATATAGGTCAGTATTTAGAAAATTTTTACATGAAGGTATTTTTTTTTTGTTTTTTAATGGGCACTATACCAATGAAAATAAAAATAAAAATCATTATCTTACTCTTTATCCTTATATAAACATTATCTTCAAAAATGTGTTGGTAAAATAAACCTACCTGGAAATGTAATAAACAGTGAAAGGAAAAAATTGTCTTAAATGTTGAAGTCATTATCATTATTCTGAGAATTGTATCCTCTGGCTAGTGTTTCCATCTTTGCTGTTTTTAATTCCTTAATCATTGTCCTAATTCAAGTGTATAAATCAGCCAGTACCCCTCTTGTATGCAAAATATTTTTATGGGCAGCAGTAAATTTACAAAAAAAATGGACTGAAGAAAAACAATATTGCTATACATATATACATGCATATGAAGTAGGTAAAATGTTCTCTATATTTGAGGTTAAAGAGTATAATCCTTACTATAATTGGGTGTCTCTGCTCAGTAATACAAAAACTTCCAGCAACTGGGGGAAATTGTCTTGTTGCTGTATAGTAAATATAAAAAGTAAAATTAGTACATGTTAATTGGAACAATCTTTCATGCACAGATCTAAACAGCTATGTAAAAGGAAATGAAACAATACACCAACTGCATCTTGGCTGTGGGGTAAGACCTCGCCCCCAACGAGTGTCCAGGATATGACACTAAACAATCTAGTGGTGAGATTCCAGTAATGCTGGGACTTAAGGGGAATGCAGAGTACTCCTTCATTGCCATCACTCCCAGGTCCACTCTGGTCCAAAGTACCACCTGAATGGGTCCTATAGAACTGTTTGACATTTAAACAGTGTACTTATGCTAAACTGAATTGTTTGAAATAGAACTATTTGATCATTTAACTGTGAGTAAACAAATGATTGATGTTTAATTGAATTGTTAGTGATACATAGCAATACTTGAAAACATTGAACTGTGTGGAAACAAATCATTAATAGTAAATAGAATTATTCATATTGTATAGGAATAAAGAAAACCATTTAACTGTGTGGGGGAAAAAATGAGCTCAGGCTCACTTTAAAATGTGTTTAGAAATCGTATATTTAAAATATATATATATATATAGGATTTGGCATTAAATAAAATGGTTGATATGCCATAAAACCAAACCATAAGATGAATTATGCACTGTATTTGCTGAACCATTTTCATTGACTAATTCTTAAAAGCACACTGTGAAAATTACTCTAAATTTTTTTTCCTGTCAGCCAAAAGATTTATTTGTTACAAAAATGGTACTAAGAATTTTGTGAATTGGTATGAAAAGGTGACCTATGATAATGGAATATATGATAGAAGAGTACATTAAGTAAAATATATAAAAGTAGCAAAGATTAAATAACCAGTCAGAACAAATTGTGGAATAAGATTAGTTTTGTAGTGTCAGATGTCACATGACAAGTTTCAGAAATCTATTCTCAACCTCTGTTCAGTAGAGACATGTCTGACCCTACCAAGGAATGATAAAGTTTATTGTTAAGTAAGCGTTTTTCCCTTTTGAACTCCTTTCATACACTGCTTGTTTATGGAACAATGTATGATAAAATTCTACCATGGGACATATTTGCATATTCTTTTCTTGTAATACCACCTGCATGTGAAAATATTAAGTGTTTCTTATCTGTGTAAGGGAACTTTGTCTTCCCTTTTGTTTATTCAATGTTAGTATATCACAAATTACCCTTATAGTAGAAAGTTTGCTAATGGCCCGTGAGACTGAGGTCCAGTCCTAGGTCAAGTCATACCAAAAACTCAAAAAAATGGCACCTGATACCTCCTTGCTTAACACTCAGCATTATAAGGTATGTATCAAAGGTAAAGTGGAGCATTCCAGGGAAAGGAGTATTGCCTTCTTCTACACCTTGATGTAGTAGCTATGGAAAAGGGAGTCTTTGGGTTACCCTCGACTATGGTAGGCAACTTTAATTACATCACAAATATATTAATGCTAATGTTGGTTCTTAGAGTAGAAACTTGAGTAAAATATCATCCCTACCATCAAGCATTCCAATAGCATTATTAAAATTCTCTCTCTCTCTCTCTCTCTCTCTCTATATATATATATATATATATATATATATATATATATATTAATTATAGATAATTAAGTTCTCGTGTTTTTGTGTGTGTGTGTGTGTATATATATATACATATATAATTTGTTGTAGGTTCAAAGAGAGAAAAAAAATATTTTTAAATAGGTAGGTCCACGAAGAGATTTGTATTTTTTGAATTTATTTTTGTTCTCTGTTAATAAATAAATAAATTAAAAAAAACACAAATCTGTTCGTAGACCTACCTATTTTAAATATATATATATATATATATATATAACCATAACCCAGTAAAAGATGGCACACCAGAACAAGATTTTTTTTATTATAGCAATGCACTTAAAATGCTTTGATTTGGCAAATAAAGTTATTTCCAGTCCAATTTGTAGCGGAAGGATAATTTTGGGGGTGGTATCTCTGTTTGCACTAAAAGTTTTTTTTTTTTTTAAATCTTCCAAACTCTCAATATATAAGGGATTAACTATTAATTAGAATCCTTCACCCCCTTTGTAAATAGAAGCATCAATATCATCATGGACCACTGTTACAAAGGGAACATAAGTCCTCCTAATAATCATTAAAAATCTGTTTTGAATTGGAAGAGATGTGAAATTTAAGTTTTCATAGTTCATAACAAAGAAACTCTAAAGATAAAAACTGATTAGAAATGGGATAGTCTCTTTTAAAAATGATGAAAAAAAATCCCTCTTTTCTTTGTTCCTTTTCCAAACTGTAAGTATCAATAAGAAAATATGTATAAAATAATATGAAATTAGTGTGGAAATTTAGTTTATTAAATAAAATTTTAAATTATTCATTCATGTAACATAAAATAATCAAAGCAGTTTTTTTGTTTTTTTTTGCTTTTTATTCTTTAAATACAAACATGTGCTAAAAAGATCTGATAGGCAATAGAAGACCAACCCCTAACCAACATGTTATTCATTTTAGATAAATCTTTGTCAATAATTATTAACTTTGACTAGTTTTCTTTCAATTTTTATTTTTAATTATTAATACTCAGTCTGTGATTTCTATGACAGCAATGAACAGCACATATTGAAAGCAATAATAAAAGATAAGCTCTCACTGAGACATCTACTACATTCTTCCAATGGATGTGAATTACTCATGTAAAGCTTATTTTTTATTTTATCTTTCGTGTGTGCTGTTTCTTGCTGTTGTAAGAGTGATGACCTGAGTGAATTTTTAAAAAAAAAGTTTTTAAATGAAAGAAAATTAGTCCTTATTGATAGTTTTGACTAACCAATTTTGTTAATGAATTTATGTTTAATAAAATTAGGTTCATTCTACTTCCTGTTTGATATGTAAACTTGCTTGCAACATTTTTTTTTTTACTTGTACTAGTTCTTCATTTTTCATCATAAGTTACATTTCAGCCATTGTAGATTCTAATAACAATCAGTTTGAGGGTAACAAGTCTAAGTATGAAATATAGAAAAAGTTTTAAAATGTCAAGTTATGTATAAAATAACTCCAATATTCACATTTTAATTTGGATGCATATATATGCTTAGGTATAAGAAATATGCAAACCAGTTGCCTTTTCCAAGTAATCGGAGACAAAATTCAATAAAGTTATATATAATTAAAAAAATCAGATTTTGTTATTGATTATAAAGTTGCAATAATTTCTTTAAATTTCGTTTCTGTAGTTTCATCAAAATGACAAAACTGGCTCATTGACTCTTCAATTTTACAAGTTGTCATTCAATGACTCTAAAGAAATTTGTTTTCTTGTGAAAAACCTGGTTGAAAATGTAGCATCAATTATGCTTGCTTTGAAATCTTCATCTAATGAAAGTAAGTATTTGATTTGTTTTAAATCTCTAGTTATATTAGCCATAGATATATCCTTTTAGTTTGGCTTACAAATTATGCGAAAAAAAAAAAAATATATATATATGTAGAAAAACTGATAACAACGATCCAAGTGGAAGGAATGATTTATTAACGGGTCAACACTGTAGCGTTTCGGTTCTACTGAACCATCATCAGGACCATGAGGGGTGATATTAATAATTTTAAGTTAACGATGGATGATTAGAAATGTGAAATACAAAAACCTACGGGAAAATATGTTTAGTGAATTATTAATATCACCCCTCATGGTCCTGATGATGGTTCAGTAGAACCGAAATGCTATAGTGTTGACCCGTTAATAAATCATTCCTTCCACTTGGATCGTTGTTATCAGTTTTTCTACATATTGTCGGATTACAATCCTTTATTTACTCTTCATATATATATATATATATATATATATATATATATATATATAGTATTTCTTGTATCATGTGACATTTTAAACCTAAATTTGCATGATACTTTCTAAAACCTAAATATGCATGATATAAACTTTGTATGTGTAAATAGTTAGGGCTAGTTTGTATCTTGCAACCCTATATATGCAAGTATGTATGGTTAGCAGGCTATTATTAATGATTTTGATTCTCGCACTTCTGCCACAAGCAAACTTAGTGATTTTATAATTTAATGAATCCTTATAGAAAAATTAAATTAATTTCAAGGACATAAATTTTTACTTGATTTTTGTTAACAAATAGAAAATTGGTAAATGTCCATCAGGACATCTTTTATTAGATAAATTTCATGTCAGGCAATTTTAATTTTATTCTTTTTATAAGTATTTTAAATTATTTTTCAGGTGCAAAAAAAAATGCAACTTTAATGTCACTGTTTGATGTTATTACTAAGCTATCCCAAGAACTTTCTTCATTTCTTAACCGATGTTCATCCAATCGCCAAGTATCAAGTGAGACAAATGTTCTGATTTCAATAATCGACAGACTGAAATCTTCTGTTACTAATTCCTTATAAATTTCAAATATTTTTTGCATAATATTTCATTACTGTGATATCTTTCTTTTTACCGGTTAAAACTAACTACTTATATTTTCTAAAATGCTTTATTGGAAAATGTTCCATTTTACTTAAATTTTATCCATATTCAAAATAAATTTATATAAAAATGTCTTCAACCACTAGTTTCAAAACTGTGATAAGTATATTTATGCTGTAATATCTTGTTTACCAAATCAAAATTTATTACATAAACTAAAGATGTAATATACTTCTGCTTATAAGTTCTCCAACTTTTTTTACTAATATAAAAAAAACACCCTCCCCCCCATACTTAATCTTTAAAAATTATCTATATTTTCTTGAAATTTAAAATTTGCTCCAATTATCATTTGTATTACTTTCTCAGTGTGCCCTGAATTAATCCAATAATTTGATTTTTTTTTCACTTTGTATATCACTATTCAATTCTATTTGCTGTTTCTTAATATTTTAGTTTATTTCAACTTTTCAGAAAAACTTACATTATAATTCTAAAAATACAAATATTGACTAAATCTTTATAAAAAAATTATTGCATTCCTGTGTGGAAAATTAGTATCCTTTTTATAATCAATATAATTTGATATTAACTATATTTTCTTGAAATGTGAAAATGGCTCTGATTATCTACACCCCCTCCAGACACACCATTTTTTAAAATCCAGAAAGTGATTGTTAAAAAAAAGAAAAAAGGTTAAAATTTCCAAACTTTTTGCTAAATGATGCTTGCCTATATAAGTGGTGAAATATATATGGTATATGAGTCAGCCGGGTTTTGATCCCAGCTTTGAGAATCTCAAGTGTCTAGCCACACTGAAGAGTTGTGATACAATAAAACTGTTTGTGGATGAAAATGTATGCTCCCCCACCCCTGTGGGGTTAAACTCTTTAACGAAGGAAATAATGGTTACCACTCGCGTAAGGCAAGGCTCTTCAAATGAATTGAGCTCTTGTTAGCTGTTAAGTAGATATATGTAAACAAAACCAAAAGTGATACATAAATGTTTAAAATTCCTTTGCTTAATCTTTGGTTGGCATATGAATCAGCCAGGTTTTGATCCCAGTTTCGAGAATCTTGCATGTCTAGCCACACTGAAGAGTTGTGATACAATGAAACAGTCCGTCTGGATGACTGATATATATACCAGAAATGTTTGGAAAGCAAAAAGTGGTGAATCTCTTCCAATCAATATTAACCATTGTACTACTTACTATCTCTGAAATCTTATGTAGATAGAAAATGCAAAATATGTTGAGGTTGTGAACAAAATCTTGATCGAGACATAAAATTTAGTTTATGAAAGTTGCTTTCATTAAATTCTTAAACAATGGCAATGCTTTCAAATGAAAAAAAAATCTCACCATTGGTAACTTCCATATTTACAATGTAAATAACTCACTCATAAGTGGTTTCCATATTTGAAATTCATCAGCTGAAACATTTTCACAAGAGACTGTCTGAGCTATATTTTTTTGACATTTCTCTTATTCAAATTCACTGCTTTAATTAATCTCCATGGATTCAGCAAAACTAAATGAGACATTGCTTTTATTTTAGGGTGTGTCAACATATTTGAAAGATAACAAGACAGGGGGTTCTTAAAGAAGAGATAAATAAATAAAAATGGATTTATTACCTGCTCATTAACATGTTGAAATAATTGTCACAGGAGTAAATTTATAAAAACATTGAAAATTTCAAAATTCTGTGCTAAATACTAATTTCATCTCAAGATACATGCATTTAAAAAACATTTAGGTATTTTGTTGATACTATATATTAAGGAAAAATATTACAATTTTTCTTATAGTGAATAGTTTTTATTTCAACTACTTTTTATAGGTTGACCATTTAAACAGTATAAGAATTTTTATTAATGATTTCTGCTGGAAAAATGAATAAAAATAGCCAAATTGCAGTCTCCTGTTGTTGAATGAAGCTTTGGGTTCAAGGCTTGACTTAACGTGAAAAGAAAAGTGAAAGTTGAGAGATGATTTGTCATACAAATCTGTTCAAAATAAAATCGGTGTAATTGAAAATTTGTATATTAAGAAATAAAGAGCATTTCTGGCAACAAAAATAATTGTTTTGTAATTTTTTTTTCAAACTCAACTGATAATCTAAATTATTGCACGAGTAACTTATAAAAACAAAACAATTTAGTAATGAAACTATATAACAAATGCAAAAATAGAAGAAACAGGAAAACTTAGTTTTGCATACTTTTCAACCAATCCCAGAAATTACTAATTATTTTGAAATATAAAATGTTGGAGGTGTTGAATATTGCAATATTTAAAATAAGAAAACTATCCATGCCACAGAGAAGCACAGCTTGTTATGTAAAATCATTGACTGTGTTGGATGAGTTTTTAAAATTCATTGCTATACATAACATTATTAAAAAATGTCTTTAAAATTAAGATTTATAAATATACTAATCACAGCATGTATAGCTGTTCAAAATTTTTAAATTTGACTCTTGGATTTTATAATTTAGCAATCTCTTAAACAAAGGCCCAGAAGATGGTTCTAAGTGATGTCTGTATATATATATATATATATATATATATATATATATTTTATTTACAAAATAGATTTAAGAAAGAATTACAAAAAATACAAGTTTGTTATTTCATTTTATAAAGATGTTATTTCTACAGTTTATTAAATTGGTTAATACTGTGAAATTTACTCTTGAGTGAATTGATTTTGAAAAAATAACCCCTTCAATCCAGCCTATTTTTCAATATCAACTATTTGAAAAATCTTTGTTTGGATAATTTTTTTTTTTTTTTTTTTTTTTTTACACTTCTAATTACTGTTGTGATGGTAATTTTTAAAAAAGAAATGCAGAAATAAAATTGGTAGATATCTTTAAAGTTAAAAGATATTTTTAAACTAAGTAATTAGAAAACAATTAATATGGATTTCAGTTGAAAAATAGTTTATATCAAGTTTAGTCTTTCCAAAGACTCCTTTAGGAAATTTAACATGTGGATATATAGTGTAAAATTTATATATAAACAACAAAAAAATCTATAAAAACTAATTTATGGAAAGTACTTTAAAAGTTATGAGTGTAAGAAATAAAACTCAATGAGTATAATTAATACTGATAAAGTATTCAGTGTGTCACTATCAGAGATCAAATAAATACTGATATTTGAATCATTCTACTGTAAGTACTGTTTTTTTTTTTTTTTTTTTTTGTTAACATGTTGTTTCTTGACTACTTCTGATGGTTTTGGGGATCTTGAATCTCTTCCTTTGTAAATTTGTGTTAACAGTTCAGGAGTTGAATTATTGTTTTGATAAAATATTGCTTGTTGATTTGGCATATCTTGACTAGATTTATAGATCAATGTTTGTTTAGATGATACTTCATCTTCAATCATTTGTACTGGTGTAACATTTTTATGGTGTTGGATTTCAACTGAACATGTCACTTGATTCTTTGCTGGGATCAAAATGTCTTTCATAGGAAGAAGATTAGCAGGAGTTTTCATTAAATTTGGAATGTTGTCATTGCTCACAGAATGAGTATAAACTTTTGGATTCCTTGACTGAATATCTAATAAGTTGTTTCTAACATGGATGGAGTTGTGCGACAAGGATTTAACCAAATTGCTGGCCAAAAATCATGAAGGTCAACTTGTGTTAATGGTGTTTCAACAGGTGGCAAATTACTTGTGTTTGGAGCAAAACTTGGACCTTGAGTTTCAACTTGTGAACACAAACTGCTTGATGACTGACCTAAATAAAATGCAAGAAAGAAAAAATTATGAATACACAGTTGAATAGAACATTTTTGTTCATAATTTAAAACTTTTACTTAAGTTTATTTCCCTTAAATTTATACACATAAGTTTTTAATTGCCAACTATTATTGTCAAATATTACGCTGGTGTAGACATTTGGAGAAAAAAATTCTTCATAGAAACTTTTAGCAAAAATTACTGTATGGAGGAGAGAAAAAAATCTCATATATATAGACTGCCAAAACGATGGGAGGTTCACATTTTATATATATATATATATAGGCAGTATTTCTTCATTGATAGATATTTGATTGAACAGAATAGACATTTCTAGCATACATATTTTTTTGTTAATCCTTTGGAATTGCTATATCCATCTTAGGATATTCAGAGAGAATTGCTTGATAAACCTTCCATATTTTAGTAATTTCCCAAGTACTTGGTGCTCAACCTTAGGCCATCATCAGGGGAGGACGTATTAAAAAAGCGATGTAGCTTTTGAATGTACATTAGTACTTTGTAAGAATGAGCGTTTATCGTGTTGTATTATGTAGCATTTATTTTTCGAATTTGTTTCTATAATTAGGGTCAGTAGCTACAGACATTTAAGTACATTACCACTTTTTTGACACCAGTCCTAAAAAACGTGTGTGTGTGTATATATATATATATATATATATATATATATATATATATATGTATATATATATATATATGCAGCATTTCTTCGTTAATGCAAATTTCATTAAACATAATAGACATTTTATGTCTACATATTTTCTTTTGGATCCGTTCGAATTCCCGTATTACTTTTATTGTATTCTGGGGGAATTGATTTATGTATTGTCCATAGTTGTATGTATCCCTAGTACTTTCTGCCCGACTTTGGGCCATCATCAGGGGAGGATCTACTACAAAAGTGATGTAACTTTTGTTTTAGCATATTACAACTGTGTAAGGGCGTCTTTGCCGTTGAAGGTTTTTGGCGTTTGTTTTTGAATGTGATTCTATATTTAGTGCCAGTAGCTAAAGACATTTAAGTACATTAGCACTGGTTTGAAAATTAATTCTATTAAGCGTTGGCTGCAGGTTTCTGATATGTAATGCCTTCGAGAATCTGAAGTTTTTGTTTATTATTTTGATGTTGTAATATTGTCGTGTTGTCGGTGAGAATTTTCCGTAGCTGTGCCGTTGGGCGTGAATGTTTTTTTAAATGCTGAGCTATTGAACTTGTGTCTGAAAGGTGCATTGTAAGTCTCTCGACAGGGTAGTTGAGGTTAAACCAACATATATATTATTATTATCAGAGATACAATCTCCTAAATTTAAATTTATATATAACGTTGGTTTTTTGCAAAACTCCAATCGAGGGAGAGGAATTATTTCTAACAACTAGATTCGAGGTTTTAACTTATTATAATATATAACGAGTTTTATTTTTTTATTAGGATCAGTGGGGAGTATGTTTTTGTGAATCAATGTTTTCAAGATTTTTTCATCAGATTTGTAATTGTAGTGCATTTGGTTACGATAAAAACGTTTGATATATGTTTGTTGGCTGGATGGAGTAGTACACTGTTTATTTTGTTGGTTAACATTTTTGATCATACGTTTAATTTGTTCATCAACAATATAGTTAGGAAACCCATTGTTGATGAGAGCCTGTTTTATGTTTTCTACCTCTTTATAAATATTGTTTTGGAGGAGGAGATTAGTTTGGCACGGGATATTAGATTATGAATAATTGCTTTTTTATATCTGAAGGGGCATTCACTTTTAAAGTTGAGGGTACAGGAGTTGTTACTAGAGGGTTTTTTGTAAGTGGAGGTAGTGAAGTTATTATTGTTGTTAGCATCAATAAGAACATCTAAAAAGGAAATTTTATTGTTTTTGTTTACTTCATGAGTAAAGTTAAGGACTGAATTGTTTTGGAAGGTGTCTTGTAGTATGTTGATTTCGTTAATATTATTAGTAAGAATAAGGATGTCATCAACATATCTTAGGTATATTGGAGGTTTTTTTTTTTGTGCTATTAAAAATTCTATTTTCGAGATCGGACATGTAGAAATTACTGAAAATTGGGCCTAGGACAGACCCCATAGATACGCCATCAGTCAGAACGTAAATATTTCCAAGATGGTCATAAAATGGAACTTCAGTAGTACATGTTAAGAGTAGTTTTCGAAGTATATTAGAGTTGATTTAAGAGGAGGAGAGATGGGTTATTATAAATATATTTATAATAATATCAATAATTATTATTATATATATATATGTATATATATATATATATAT
>CAUZXS010006521.1:0-14280 GCA_963585895.1 Sepioteuthis lessoniana
TTTTAAGAAGAAGAAGAAGACTGAAGAAAAAGAAAGGAGCACACGAAAAGAGGAGGTAGAAATGCACACTAATTGGAGGAAAGAGAAAGGGTAAATAGGCAAAGGGAAAAGCAAAAATGAAACCTGATGAAAGGAAAAAATAAAAATAAACGAGTACATAGTCAGAGAAAGAGATGAGCGTTGAGACTAACTCTAAGAAGTGAGTGTGAGAGAGAGAGCAAGAGAGAGGGAGAGAGAGGGAGAGGGAAAAAAGATGGGGGCTTGCTGGCTGGATATTAAGGGAAAATTAAAGAGATCAGTAAGGAATATGAAGACGGAAGAACTGTGATATATTAAAAATACTTTACGAATATATAGAGCAAAATAAATTTGAAAGGAGATAAAGCATAAAATCTATGTAGTTAGTAAAATTGGCGACCGTAGTCGAGGTGACTAGAAGGCTCCTTTTTTAATAGCTACTACACCGAGGTGTAAGGGAGGGCACAACTCCTTTCCCTGGATTGCTCCACTTTACCCTTGATACGTGCCTTATAATGGTGAGTGTTAAGCAAGGAGATATCAAGTACCATTTTAAAAGTCTTTGGTATGACGCGACCTGGGACCGAACACAGGTCTCGCGCACCATTGGGGAACACTCTAACCACTCGGATAATGAGCCGGTTATGTATATTTTTTAAACTCTAGCGAGTGACGCTAATTTAGGTTTATACTGCATATAATTGATCCAACCCTTTCACTATTGGCACCATGAAAAAAATGGTCAAAATTTAAGAGAACTATGTAGGTATTCAAACTCTCTGCCATGGGAGTAATGTGAAATAAAATATTTTCCATCGAAATAGAGCTGGTTTGACTTCCAGGTTTTCTTCTTGCAGATCAATTGCCAAACCAAGGCTTAAAAGCCCAAGAGCGTAAAGAGTGTGACCGTTACAGTAAACGAAGCACATCTGCTTTGAATTCAGATTTTAACTTCTCGTACACCATTTTTCGATACTAACGCTAAAAAGACTCGTTTCTACAACTATTCAATTCTAACTTTGAGGAAAATACGTAGATCTGTATCTTTTACTAGAGCATGAGCGCGTGTGAAAAGCCAACACAAAATACGGAAAACATCGCAGCAGCATAGTTGAATTTTTATTTTCTTTTAGCATAAAAAACTCATCATAGATAACTAATAAAGTTAGAATATTTTCCACACAAAACTGACTTTTGTGACTCCGAGTATAAAATCCAGATTGTCTGGCAAGGTTTGAAATGATAGAAAAAATAAGATTGTTATGAAATGTTTGAGAAGAGAAGAGGCAAATGGTACCTGTTAACAGCACAGGGGTTTCTCCGGATTCGGATAATCTAAAATAAAATGCACGAAGAAAAATTCAATGAAGGACTATTCGTGCCAGTATCAATAGAATCTACCCAATATCAAGAAGAGACCAACCCAAATGAGTCTTCCTATTTGGTTTGGTTTGGTTTGGTTTGGTTTTATGGCATATCAACCTTTGCAGGTTATTTAACGCCAAATCCATTTTTATGTAAATAATCAGTACTATTTAAAACAATTCAGTTTAGCATGAGTACACAGTTTAATTGTCAAAGACATTTCTACTTCAAACTATTTAGTTATATATAACAATTCAGTTTAGTGTAAGTACAGTTTCAGTGTCAAAAATAGTTCAATTTAAAACAATTCAGTTTAGCAAAAGCACGCAGTTTAAATATAAGTACAGTTTAATTGTAAAAAAAACAACATTTTTTATTTCGAGCTATTCAGTTTATTCAAGCAATTCTACTTCAGCCTATTCAGTTTTCTAAAAGTACATTTTTTTTTACACACAGTTAAATGTCAGCACAGTTCTATGTTAAACAATTTAGTTTAGTGTAAATACAGTTTCAATGTCAAAAAATATTTGCAGTTATATGTAACAATTCAGTTAAGTGTAAATACAATTTTAATGTCGAAAAACAGTTCTATTTCAAAATATTCAGTTTACTCAATTCAGTTTTGTATAAGTATGCCATTAGTTCTATTTAACCCATAGATAGGGCCCTATCAGGTGCTACCACTCCGGGCCAGAGTGGACCTGGGAGCAATGGTAATGAAGGGGTACTCCGCATTCCCCAAAGCTCCAGCACTGCTGGAACCACACCATCAGATTGTTTAGTGTCCTATCAGGACACTTGTTATTGAGGGGGGGTCTTACGCCTCTGCAGAGGTGTAATCGGTGTATGCTACCGCCCCAGCTGACTGGGCAATCTTCCTATTTGGTACCACTTAGGTTGTAGTAAGAGGAAAATACTGTTATGTCTATTTTCAACGTTTCAATCTATAATTTATTAAGTTGATTACATTATATTTCCATTTAATCAGAAGAACACACAAAAACATACACAAACACTTACTCTCTCTCTCTCATACACACATATATATATATTCAATCATTATTATTATAAAACGAATAAAAACACCTGTCTAATGATTGTAACAAGACATGTGTGAAATTTAAGTTAACCACAAGTAATTATTAAAGTACACATTTCTAATGTTTTTTCAATTCGATTTATTAAGATTGCACAGTAGAGTCATAACAATGTCTCCTAAATGGTCACCTTACTTAATACTCAGCATTATAAGGTACGGATCAAATGTAAAGTGAAACAATCCAGGGAAAAAATGTTGTGCCTTTACCAAGTCCTCGATGGAGTAGCTATTGAAAAGGAAACCCTCTGGTCGTTTTATAATCCCCACACATGGCCGCGCAAAAGCAGGACGACCAGCTCGAACCTACATTCAGCAGCTATGTGAGGATACAGGCTGTTGTCCTGAAGACCTACCTAGGGCGATGAACGATAGAGAGGAGTGGCGAGAGAGGGTCAGGGATATCCGTGCTACCAGCGCGATATGATGATGATGATGATGATATATCACCATGCCGTGCCGGTAGCACGGATATCCCTGACCCTCTCTCACTATTTCTCCCTATCGTTCATCGCCTCAGGCAGGTCTTTAGGACAACATCCTGTATCCTCACATAGTTGCTGAATGTATGTTCGTGCTGGTCGTCCTGCTTTTGCACAGCCATGTGTGGGGGTCCATAAGAGTACATCACTTATGAGTTCGTCCCTGCTTCTCCAGCAGTGTCCTGCATGTCTAGTTCTTCTAACTTGAATAGTTTTCCTGATAGGAGGCAGGTGGCCGTACAGTTGGTGTCTTGTGGGGTGTTGCCGCCAGGACTTGTTATATATATATATTTCGTTGAACATAAAAGACATTTTTGTCTACATATTTTTTTTGTTAATCCTTTTGAAGTGTCTTATCGATCTTGTAATATTCAGCGGGAATTGGTCGATAAAACTTCCATAATTAGTTATTTCCCAAGTACTTTCTGCCCGACTTTGGGCCATCATCATTGGAGGATGTATTTCAAAAGTGATGTAACTTTTGTATGTACATTACAACTTTGTAAGAAGAGTGTATGTACTGTTGTATTGTGTAGCGTTTAATTTTCGAATTTGTTCATATATATATATATATATATATATATATATATATATATATATATATATATATATGTATTACTGGGTGAGTCTCTGTGTATGAAATATGCTTTCAACTCGTTTAAATTGATACTATATTCGGGATTATAAGGGTTTAAAATGAATGTGTGGTACTATTTTTCAGCTCAAGAATTATATCAAGGGGGAACAAGTTGTTTTTTTCTCTATTTTACTATTTACAAAGTTTGCCCAAAAGATTACATTGAAGATTCCCTCTATCTTTTGAAATTTTTAAATGCTTTTCCGTCATTATGCGTGTGAAAATACTTATAAAATATAATTGTGAAGCTATCATTACAACAAACCTATCTCTAAAATGAAATAACAAAACTCGAATGCAAAATGGCCATTAATTTATTTGCCAAAATCTTGAGCGTTGACCGACCGAAAAAATAATATTTTCGATGTCAACTAGCTATATGGTCGAATGTCAAATTTCGTTGTCACCTAGGTCTAATGTGCACGGCTTGGTATATGACAATATACTTAACACATTCTACCATAACAATCTTTGGATAAACACAGACCTGCCTTAAAACAAATTATATTCTTTTTGATTATCATTGCAGCAGTGATGCTTGTAATGATAAACACATATCATCTGTCCATCGATTGAATTGCGGCCATAAAATAAACTAAAACCCAACAAATGAACTTCACATGGAATTTGTTTATCCTATTTACCCAACCCTTCCGCTCGGGCAGGATATGACACAAGGTCAATTTTTTAAGCGGAGTTTAACAGGTTTGAATTCCGAGTTTTCCTTCTCCTAGATTAGTTGCCTCACCAAGGCTGAAGAAAACAGTCTGTCCTGCTATTTACCCATAGCTGGAGAGAGAATAATTGGATTCATACCTTTCCCAAGGCTATTAGTGCTATGTGAAAATGCGATCATTCTCGTCCAGGATTTGAACTCGTGTCACCGTGTCGATTTCCTAAAGCGATGACCATTACACCACGGGCACCTCCTTAACTAACCCCTCTACTCGGGCAGGATATGACACAAGGTCAATTTTTTAAGCGGAGTTTAACAGGTTTTAATTCAGTATTCCTTCTCCTAGACTAGTTGCCTCACCAAGGCTGAAGAACCTAGTCTGTCCTACTATTTCCCCATAGCTGGAGAGAGAATAATTGGATTCATACCTTTCCCAAGGCTATTAGTGCTATGTGAAATGCAAACAATCTCGCCCAGGATTTGAATTTGTTTATGGTGGTAAAGGTTTCTGCACAGCCAGAAACAATGTTGGATGAGCTGATAACCGAAGAAAGATGCACCATTGCGTCACAGTTTCGTCGAAAGATTCTCGATTTTTCTTATTTAAGAGTATTTCATTCTCATCGTTTAGTTGCTCTACCAAGTCTAAAGAGCTCACTCTGCTTCCACAAGTTAACCATAATTTGGAGAAGAGAGAGGTTCTTGCTTTTCTTAAAATATGAGATAAAAAACATACACAATCTTCAAAGATTTTAACTTGTCAACTCTATGAGCAACAACAATAACCGTTGCGTTTTATGCTCCATTAAGCGACAAACGTGAAGCCTAGTTACTTGTATTTCAGGTTTTTATTCGACTAATTGATTGGTTGTGACGACATATCAACCTGGAGGTGCCCGTGATGAAATGGTTATTGTCGTAGGAAATGGAGGCGGTGACACGAGTTCAAATCCTGGACGAGACTGATTGCATTTCACGTAGCACTAATGCCCTTGGGAAAGGTATTAATCCTATTCTTCTCCCTCCAGCTATGGGTAAATGGTTGGGCAGACTGGGTTCTTCTGCCTTGGTGAGGTAACTAGTCTAGGAGAAGGAAAACTCTGAATTCAAACCTGTTAAACTCTGCATAAAAACTGACTATGTGTCATATCCTGCCCAAGCGGAGGGGTTGATAATTAAGTAACGACATATCAACCTGTTTATGCCTCGAGATTTGGGAACCTGGTTCACTGGACGTTTATCCTCACATTATTTTGTGTGATTATTAAGCGTTTATGTTTTGCTTTTCCACACTATCCCATCAAATATGAATTATTTTCTGACAGATCGATTAGAGATATAAATGAGAGCCTTATAATTATTACCACTTCCAGTACAAGAGGTCATGTGAGCAAAAATAAAGAAGGAGTATTCCACATTTTCGAAATCCTCGGAAATAGAGCCTCACTTACAGATGTAGTTAAATGTCGCATACAGGACACTCATTTTTAGTGTAGTTCTTAAATTTGTGCAGGGATACAATCAGTATATTCTGGGTCCCGCCGATATTCTTTTTTATTTTTACGTTTTTTTTTTCTTTTTTTAAAAATCATTCGTCGGTAAGAAAATAAAAGTAAAGATATTAAATATTAGATTTTGTATTTATTGTCAATTTATTCCCCGATATTTTTTCCGATTGAGATCACACATTCTTACATATTTGGTTAAGTTATGTCAACGCCTAAAAATATCCCGACTTAGAGGTCATCTAGTACATTTCTGATTATTCAATCAAAAGATTGTTTTTCCACTTAGAAAGTTGTACACCCACCCGCTTTAAAAAAAAACATATTCTATGTTGACTTTTTTGTGAAAGGAATCAAGAAATTGTTTTTTAACTTATGCTATTTTTGTTCTTGCATTGTAAATCACTGTTGGAATGTGTTAAGGATTGACATTCCCTACCAATATTAAACCAATGATTTTTTTTTCTCACGTCATGAATTTAAGTCTCGCTAAATTTACTTCATAGGCTTGGTGTTGCAAGTAAAGAAACAAACCAGTGGTTGTAGTTGAGCTAATGACTTTAGATATTGACTTATTTTTGTATCTATAATACTATGCAGCAGCTTTATGCATTTGTGTCCGATGATCAGGATCAACGAAAACAAATATCAGAATTTTTTTAATGAATGGTGAAATAACCTCGTGTTCTATATACACTTATTGAATTAAAAAAATGATAATGTTGAAAATTGATAATAATGATCTACAATACTTTATTTGAAAATATTTATCTATAAGTAAGTAAAGTTGGCGAGCTTACTCAAGGGTGACAAGAAGGCTCCCTTTTTAATAGCTACTACACCAAGGTGTTGGGTAGGGCGCTACTCAATTCCTTGGATTGCTCTACTTTACCCTTAATCCTTACCTTATAATGCTGAGCGTTAATCAAGGCAGCATCAAGTACCGTTTTTTTCAGTTTTTGGTATGACTCGGCCTGGGATTGAACCCCTATCTCTTGGACCATTGGCAAACACGCTACTCATTAGGCCAATGGTCTGGTATAGTGTCCCAGGTGTCCCAATGGTATAGTGTCTAATGTGCTAGACAGAGACATCATAGTGAGTGAGTTCCACCACCAGTCATTCTATTACATTCATTTTCGGAATAATATCCTTGGAGAAGGTTTGAACCCGCTTACCCCACAGCTACGGGTCAAATAGTATGACTAATCTTTTACAATAAGGATACATTTGGAAATGAATAACACACGAAGGTTGAAATGTCTTTAAACAAAGAAACAAAACTAAAGGAAAATATTCACTGCTATAGAAATTTAAAAAAAACCCTGTGACTGGCTACAAAAACTAATCAAAATTAGAAAAAATAAAACTACATATAATGTGTTATATTGGTTATCGTCGTGTGAAATGGATATGGAGACACGAGTTCAAATCCTGGACGAGACTGATTGCATTTCACATAGCATTAATACCATTGGGAAAGGTATGAATCCAATTATTATCCCTCCAGCTATGGGTAAATAGTAGGGCTGACTGGGTTCTTCTGCCTTGGTGAGGCAACTAGTCTAGGATAAGGAAAACTCTGAATTCAAACCTGTTAAACTTCGCTTAAAAATTGACCTTGTGTCATATCCTGCCCGAGTGGAAGGGTTGGTAAATATATATGTATATATATATATAAGTCCAAATTATTAATCATAGTTGACAATAATCAATATTAATTAACAAAATCGATACATATATTTTTAAAGTTATCCGTCTACGTCACTAAATATTATAATATCCCGTCTGCCTGTAGGCATTTTTCACATTAATTTTTTGTTTCGATATAAACTTTTATTCGAATTTTTTTTTTTAACATTTTCCAAACCAGTGACGTGGTATCAAGGTCATTGAACAAGAAAGTTCCTGTTCTATAAAGGTGGCATATTTTCAAAAATATTTAAGTTATTTCCGGGTAAAAAATACCCTCCTGCATCTTACCATTATCAATGATACGGGTCAATACTATAGACACACATTTTCCATGTCACTAGTTACACCAATGACTTTTAAGTTTATAAATGGTGGGACAGTCGAGATCAAATCTATATTGCTCACATGATCAGCTAGACGTTTGATGTTCACAATTACGCAGCGAAAGAGTCACCAACATATTTACAGAAGAGGGTAGAACAAGAAATATTTACGCTTAAAGAGATTCTCTACAACAATCAATATTTTTTTGTATATGTTGAAATCTTTTTGATGCGTACTTTTCTCAAAATCTTATTTCTGCATTTATCGAATATACATACATACATACATATATATATATATAATGAAAGATATGTTGGTTAAAACCGTAATAAAAGGTATTATCTAAAACAGTGCTAGATTTCTCCAAATCACAGCACATATGTTAAAAAATGTAAAATAAGTCCACAAGTATTCAAAAATGTTACACCAAGTTTTATGATGTGTTACAGACATGATCCTCATACATCTTTCTAGTAGAACTGTCTCCCACACACACACAAACACACACTCGCGCGTGTATATATACATTTATATATTCCAGAACAGGATTTGTATTTTCACTTTCACATTAGCACATCCGAAATTACAAATAACGAAATAAGTCAAAAAAGGAAAGAAAGGGCTTATTTTAGCTTTATACAACTCTGTAGGGAAGCCTGCAATTTATCCAATGTTATCAACAATTTGGTGAGAAGGGTATGTCACATGGAAACATAAATATTTTCGCAACCAATCAGCACGTGCGGGATACAACATAAGATCAATGTACTAGGCGGAATTCAACAAGTCTGAATGCAGGGTTTTCCTTCTCCTATACGACTTGTCTCACCAAGGTTAAACATCTCAATATTTAAAAGTATAGATATACGTGTAATCAAAAATTGAACATTGAATGGAATTCCGGCTTCAAATTAATGATAAGGAGCTACTACACTGTTCAACTAATAAATCATACCATCCTTCCACGTTTTGCTATTTTACTAATGATACCATGTAGCCCAGTTCGATCAGTCACATATTCCGTAAGGAGAAATGGTTCAGTCAAAATTCCAAAATGTTGACATAAGAAATGCTTTTTATGGGACATACTAGATGTAGGTCTTTTATGATCTGATTGTTAATTATTTGGTCCAGTTAAACCGGAGTTGGGAGTAATTCCATCAGGACAAGAAAACTATTCAAGAGTGAACATTTAAATTTTCATGGTAAAGAGCTCAATGTAACAGACATTACAGAGCAATAATTTCATTAAGAAAAAACACAAACCGGTCACATTAGGATTATAAATTTATTTCCATCCTGTTATGTTTTTGATAAATTAAAAATAAAAAAAAAACGAAAAAAATTAACAGCACTTCTTCAGATCTTATGGATAAAATATATCAGAATAGACACAGGAAAGAAGGGTGGGAGAAGATAGAAGCGGGGTGAAGAGTTATCTCCTCATTTAGCCCACTTCCGTTTTTTATTTTATTGTCGGTTAGAATTATAGTAAATTAATTTTTTTTTTTTAATTTATTCATTTTAAAAAAATTCTAATTACTTTTCGACTTAAAACTACAGATTTAATACTAAATCAGAAAAATAACTTTATTCAATAACTTTACGTAATGATACAGAAATAATTATGTTAAATCAATTTCAAGATTTAATCAAATTCACCTTTTTTTTTACATCAAATTTATTTTTGAGCCTATTAAATCGGTTACATTTTTAATGATTAGTACGGAAGTGGGCTAAATGAGGAGATAACTCTTCACTCCTCTTCTATTTTCTCCCAGCCTTCTTTCCTGTAAATGTTTTTTGATTTTATCAAAAACACATAACAGGATTGAAATAAATTTATGAGCCTAATGTGACCGGTTTGTGTTTTTTCTTAATGAAAAAATATATATATATATGTATGTATACTGATAAAACAATATAAATCAGTAAGATTAAAAGCTTTATGCACAAAATTGCTGGAGAATGTCAAAGTTTCAAATATAAAGTAAAACTGGGCAAAAAATCATTCTGAGTTTCGAATGATTTTTGAGAGAATCTCTACCAAGCATTTTGGAATGTATCAGTTAAGGTTTAACAAAGGCTGCAAGTTCTTGTACTGTGTGATGCCATTTAAAATGTATTGCAAAAAATAGAATAGTTTTTAAATGTCATCATAGAATACAAGAATTTGAAGTCCTGGTTGCAAACGAACGGTGATTTTGTGGAGTCCTAATTCACGCAGAGTCTTTTTTTTAACCATCTAATTGTTTGATATAATGATGGTGTTAATTATAATCCTTCATTCCTTCTAAAATAAAAGAACCAATAAACTCAAAAAGCGCTATTTCAATTAGAAAACAACGAATCAACGGGTCTAAGATAAATTAAAAGCTAAATATTTCTAAACAAGGCTTAAAATACGTTCAACATTCTTATTCAATAGTTCTACAGTTCATCCCTTCTCTTCTTTGTATTTCTGGTAAATGAATCTGAATTGAATTTAACTGCAACTAAACGATAAAGATATCTAGTGTGCATTAAATTTGGATTAGTTTCTCACAAGGTAAACCTTTGACCGACAGACTATAAATGCATGAGTTACAGCAAAGTAGGATTAACTTTATACACGAACATTAGAAAGATAGGTTAACTGATATTTCAATTTAACGTATTACTGGCGCAATCAGTTGGTAAGAAGTTGGTACAATGATGCTCGATTCAGTATAACACGTAGCCAAGCATTCACACACACACAAAAAAAACGTATACACACACTGAGTAACACACATCGACACGCAGAAAAATACACACTGTCACACAGAAACAGGCACAGGCACACACCCATATGTATTACTTTGAAATTATGTTATAACTGTTCCTTATGGACATTTTTTAAAAAATCAGCTTAGAAAAATAAAATCTATTAATAGCGAAAAAGGTAATGATCACAACAAAAGTATCGTAGAGCCGATGTTATAAAAAAGAGAACTGATTTATTAAATGAATGATTTATTTTAACAGCATCTCAGTCCGTCTAATAGGAGGTGCCCGCGGTGTAATGGTAATCGTCGTAGGAAGTGGACACGGCGACACGAGTTCAAATCCTAGACGAGACTGATTGCATTTCTCATAGCACTAATACCCTTGGGAAAGGTATGAATCCAATTATTCTCCCTCCACCTATGGGTAAATAGTAGGACAGACTAGGTTTTTCAGCCTTGGTAAGGCAACTAGTCTAGGAGAAGGAAAACTCTGAATTAAAACCTGTTAAACTCCGCTTAAAAAATTGACCTTGTGTCATATCCTGCCCGAGCGGAGGGGTTGGGTAAAGAGGATCTCAGTTCGTCTAATATCTTTTCATGCCTTCAGGTCAAGAAATTACGTACATTGTACATTTATATATACATGCTTGTGTAGTTGCTTCCAAAGAGTTTTATTCACATCTCTATGATATAAAGTATTTCTTTAGAAGACAAATTACTATCATACATTTGTATGGTTTCCAGTATATAATTACGTTATACTAACGGGCTGATAAGTCTAGTGGGTTGAGTGTTTGCCAATGACTCGTAAGACCGGAAACAATCCTAGGTCAAGTCTTAACAAAGACTTAAAAATGGTACTTGATGTAGCCTTGCTTAACACTAAGTATTATTAGGCAGGAATCAAGGAAAAGGAGTAGCGCAATCCCTTACATCGTGATGTAGTAGCTATTAAAAAGGAAGCCTTTACGTCACCTTTGACTACTAAAATTATACGATTATCATATCTCATCGAATGCAGGAGGTACGGATGCTACTAACGGGTTATCGATCATATGGAAATCTAATCTCTGATAAAACAAAACTGGGCTTCATACAAGCTTTTGCTGTGTCAGAACTATCAAATATATGCACAACCTGAACTCTAACGAAACGAAAGAAGAAACTGCTGAATGGAAACTACACAACAATGCTACGAGCCGTTTTGAGAAAATCCTTAAATCAGCCCACAAAACAGTAGTTGTATGGCCATTTTCCATTTAAGAAGACAATCAAGTAAGAAGACCAAAATATGCTGGTTCCAACTAAAGAAGTAAGGAGGAACTCATTTACAACGTTCTCACAAGGACTCCTACATATGAACACGTCAATATTTATAGACCAGCAAGGATTTCCAAACACCGGCTCTGTGCAGAAATTGGATGCAATTGAGAAGAAATATTAGAAGTGAAGGATGGTGCGGAAGAGTCAGTGAAATCCGTGCTCTCAGCTATGTCAGATATATATATATATATATATATATATATATATATATATATATATATATATATATATATATATACGTGGTGCATTCAATAGGTTTCTAGACATTTTTGTACAGGCATTTAAAATTGTCATAGACTCTTGAAAATTCAGTATGTTATTGCTGTACATTTTATGAGATGTCTGACCAATTTTTATAATTTCAGATACAAATGAACAGCTACAGCAGGAATTGGAATGCACCCTACTAAAACCTGATTGTCACAGCTGGTCAATTTAGAAAAATGCAATCTGGACGTGAGGACACTTTAGAAGAACAATATGCAATAAAATTATGTTTTAAACTTGGAAAAAATGCCACAGAAACGTACAGAATGCTTCAGATTGTTTTTAGAGCATCACACATGAAACGTGCGTCAGTTTTAGAGTGGCATAAGAGATTCAAGAAAGGCAGGAAGTATGTGAGGGATGATGAGAGGTGTGAGAGGAGTAAGGAAGTCAATACACTAGAGTTAATTGGCCACAGGGTTAGGGTTAGGGTGACTATGTTGAGGTTTTAAGGGAGCTCAGGAAGAGATTCCGTCGGAAGAGGCCAGCACTCTTCAAATCGGCTCAGTGGAATTTCCAGCAGGACAATGAACCAGTCCACAACTCCATCACAGACTATTTGACCAATATGGGTATCAAGACAGTTCCTCACTGTCCCTGTAGTCCATATCTTGCTCCCTGTGACTTTTGATTATTCCCTAAGCTCAGAGGCATTCGTTATGAGACAATTGAGGAGATGAAAGAGTCCGTGACGAAGATCATTGACACGCTCACAGAAGACGACTCACATGGGGCCATCCAGAAGTTGTAAGAACGGTACAACAAGTGCAATGCAGCCGTAGAAGATTACTTCGATGGGTTCTAGAGTTTCATGTGTGTACTATCATTAAAAGTGCCCATACGAAAAAAGTCTGGAAACTTATTTAATGGTCCTCGTATATATATATATATATATATATATATATATATATATATATATATGAAATTAAAGTAAGAATTCCATCTGTAGGCGAAAAAAATAAAATGAGTGTAAATTCTGTGAGAAATACAAAGGCCTAATGTACGAAAACAACGATACTCCGAAAAGTTCATCGCAATTATTTTAATTTAAAAAATTGATGGGTAAAAAGAGAAAAATAAATTTAAAAGACCTGACAGTACTCCTCCGATCATCAGGTGTGTGTCTTCGAAACTCTCCCTCACTCTCATACACACACACTGCATATATATATATATATATATATATATATAAGAGGACTGCACAAAAGTTTTAAGCTTACCACAACAACAAATAAAAAATAGATTCCTTGATGCTCTTCCTAGTTTTGGCTTAAAACGTTTAAAATATATATATATATATATATATGTATATATATATATATAAAAAGTAAAGTTGGCGAGCGTAGTCGAGGGTAACCCGAAGGCTCCCTTTTCGATAGCTATTACACCGAAGTGTAGGGGAGGGCGCTACTCCTTTCCCTAGATTGCTCCACCTTACCCTTGATACGTACCTTATAATGCTGAGTGTTAAGCAAGATAGCATCAAGTACCATTTTTTGAGTCTTTGGTATGACTCGACCTGGGATTGAACCCAGATTTCCCGGGCCATTGGCGAACACTCAAACCATTATGCCAATATATAGGTATTATTCGGTCCAGTTAAACCGGAGTTTGGAGTAATTCCATAAGGACAAAAAAACCCTTCAACAGTGAACATTAAATTTTCCTGGTTAAGAGCTCAATGTAGTAGTAGTAGAATAATAATAATAATAATAATAATAATAATAATAATAATAATAATAATAATAATAAACCACAACAACAACAACAACAAGTATAGACAAATTATCATAAATAATGCTTAAATAAAAAACAGGATTGAATTGAGATTTAAGGTAAATGAATATCTTTTTTTTTTAAATATTAAAAATGAGAGTAACCATGTGATGTGTACATACTCTTCAATGGAAGGGTAACTGAATTAATAGACACGAAAATAAAATTTGAAATGTAAAATCTTAATTTAAAATCTCTAATTAAATTTAATATAAATATTACTGTTTCCTTACGTGAAGTCATTAAAGAAAGTTTTATTTAACTAAATTAGTATGAAATCTTGAGTTTTAAGTTGAAATGTATTTAGAATTTAAAAAATAAAAATTAAAAAATTAATTTACTATCATTCCAATCAGCAATAAAAACACC